>PVKS010021066.1:0-35816 GCA_004027875.1 Aplodontia rufa | reverse complement strand
CAGCCCTCACTGTGGGTGGGGGTTACCCTTTGACTCACAACCAATGCTCATGTCCTATGCAGAGGTCTAAAAGGAAGTGGACTTAGATTAAGAGAGGAACGATTTATCTTGTTTCCTTGGCTAAATAGGAATGAGGAACCTACACTTTGTGAAAAGTTCTCTAAGCAGTTCTCAGATGAAGAAATAGAACATAATCAGCACCCCAAAAGCACCATTCACATCCTTTTCCATCCTTTATCCTACCCTGAAGGGTAACCACTGTGGTATCATTTCACACCACAAATTAGTTTGGCCTGTTACACTTACATAAGCGGAATTATCATTATTATTATTATTATTATTATTAGAGAGAATCAAAAAAAATTTGGGGGGGGCTGGAGCGGTGGCTCAGCGGTTTCAGCGCTTGCCTGGCAAGCACGAGGACCAGGTTCAAACCCCAGCACCACGTACACAACTGAGTGTTGGAGCAACTAAAGCCATGTGAAAAACTAAATAAAGTTGTTTCTCTCTTTCTCTGTCTCTCTCACTGTCCCTCTCTCTTTAAAAAAAAAAAAAAGAGAGAGAGAGGAACAGGGGTTGGAGCAGTGGCTCATCGATTAAGGCATTTTCCTGGCATGCTGAAAAACTCGGGTTCAAACCCCAGCACCATGCACACAAGGAAGCGTCGGAGCAACGAAAGCCACATGAAAAACTAAATAAAATTGATTCTTTCTCTCTCTCTCACTAACCGCTGAGCCACCACTCCAGCCCCATAAATGGAATTATATAGCACATGCTTCTTTGTGCCTGGCTACTTTTGTGCCAATATTATATTTTTGAAATTCATCCATGTTGGTACATACATTTATGCATTTTTTCATTCTCATGGCTTTGTATTGTTATGTTTTGCAAATATACTACAATTTATCTATTATACTGTTGACAGGCATTTGTACAGATCTCTATTTTAGGTCATTTTAAATAGTGCTGCTATGAATATTTAAGGAGATGACTTTTGGTGAATATATGTATACATTTCTGTTAGGTATCTTCTGAATAGCCATTTACCTGGGTCCTGTTAAGTATATTGACAGAAATTCTATCAGGTTAAAATAAGTTCCCTTTTATTTTTTCATTTGATAAGAAATTTGTTCTACAACATTTGTCGAGGGCTTTTTGTTTTGTTTTTCATTTCTATTGGTAGTTTGTTTTTGTTTTTGTTTCATACCACTGAACCTGTCCTGTGTGCCTGGGATAAACCCTGCTTGATTTTTGCTTTTCTTTTTTCATGGTGCTGAGGATAGAACCCAGGGCCTTGTACATGCTAGGCAAGCACTGTACCATTATGTTAAATCCCCAGCCTTTGCTTGATCTCAAGATATTGTTTGTTATTTTTATATACTCTTCTGGAATCAATTAGCTAGAATTTATACAACAGTTTTTTCCATCTACGTTCAGATACGGATGGGTCTACCTTACTCAATTTGGGTGTCAAGTTTAGATTATGTCTTGTTTTGTTTTGTATTTTGGTACTAGTGGTTGAACCACTGATCTATATTCCCAGCCCTTATTATTTTTTGCTTTGAGACAGCAAGGTCTCACAAAAATGCTTAGGGCCTCGCTAAGTTGCTCAGGCTGGCTTTGAAATTGTGATCCCCCTGACTCAGCCTCCTGAGCTGCTGGGATTACAGGTATGTGTGCCTGACTCCTTTAAAAAAAAAAGAAGACGAAGAAGAAGAAGTTGGAGATGGAGTTTGAAGTCAGAAAGGTCTTCAATTGGGTATGCCACTTCATTTATTGAAACCTTAGTTTCCCTGCCCATGAATGTTAGAAAAAAGAGAAAAACATAGAATGCTTATTAAATTTACCTGCCATCCTTGTTCAGGGGACCTACTAATCTTCTCGGTATTGTGCCAATTTTAGTAAAGGTGCTAGCCAAAGTGAACACTCATCTACCTTTTCTTTTTTTTTTAAAGAGAGACAGTGAGAGAGAAAGAATCAATTTTATTTAGTTTTTCATGTGGCTTTCATTGATCCTACACTTGTGTACATGGTGCTGGGGTTTGACCCCGCATCCTTATGCATGCCAAGTAAGCACCATAACTGTTGAGCCACCGCTCCCCCTTGTCTACCATTCTAAATTCTTCTCCCTGAGAGCATAATGGGCTTTTTTGAGCTTCTTTCTTTCTTTCTTTTTTCTTTCTTTTTTTTTTTTTTGGTACCAGCGATTGAACCAAGGGGTACTTAACCACTGAGCCAACATCCTGAGCCCTTTCTTATATTTTGAGACCAGGTGTCGCTAAGTTGCTTAGGGCCTCCATAAATTGCTGAGGCTGGCTTTGAACTTGTGATCCTTCTGCCTTGCTGTCCCGAGCTGCTGAGATTACAGGCATGCACCTCTGCACCCCACTATTCTAGTTGGATCATTTCTTATCATCCTTTCCCCAAGCCTTTGTTCATCAAATGTCACTTCCTGAAAGAAGTCTTTGTAGTCCTCTCAGTCTAAACCAAGTTCCCTTGCTCTACATAACTAGAACACTGTTTATCCTAACAAAATAATACCAGTAAAATGAGTTTTTAATGTCTGCTTGTCCCACTAGTCAATGAATCCATAAAAACAATAATTGTTATGGTTTGGGTTTTTTTTTTTTTGATAGGGTATAATGGGGATTAAACCCAGGGGTGCTCTACCATAAAGCTATATCCCAGTCCTTTTTATTTTTTATTTTGAGACAGGGTCTGGTTAATTTGCTGAGCCTGGCCTTGAACTCTTGCCTCAGTATTCCAAGTTGCTGGGATTACCTATGTGTGCCACAGTGCTTGGCTTGAATTCTAAATGTATTGTTTTAAATGAAAAAAATTTCAGGGGCTGGAGAGGTGGCTCAGCAGTAGAATGCTTGCCTGGCATTCCTGAGGACCTGGGTTTAAACCCCAGCACCACATATGTAACTAATTGGAAAAACAAAAACCAGATGAAAAAATAAGTAAAATTGATTTAAAAAAAAAGTTCAGCTGGGTGAGGTGGCGCATGCCTGCAATCCAGTGATTGGAGAGACTGAGGCAGGAAGAGTGCAAGCTCAAGGCCAGTCTCAGCAATTTAGCAAGGCCTAATCGACTTAGTTAAACTCTGTCTCAAAATAAAATAAAGAGGGCTAGGGATGTGGCTCAGTGATTAAGCACTCCTGGGTTCTCTCTCTGGTACCCCCTTCCCCCACAGTAAAAAAAAAAAAATTCATTCTGATCAGTGTGTTTCAATGCCTTGCATTAAGGAACTAAGAAATGCAGTTAGAAAAAAATTTTAATATTATTGGAGATTGAACCTAGTGCTACTCTATCACTGAACAACATCCCCATACATCTCACTCTCTCTCTCTCTCTTTTTTCTTTTTCTTCTTCTTCTTTTTTTTTTTTTTTTTTTTTTTTTTTTTTTTTTTTTTTTTTTTTTTTTTTTTTTTTTTTTTTTTTTGTGGTACCAGCAATTGAACCCAAGGGCACTTAACCACTGAACCACTTTCCTAGCTCTTCTTATTTTTTAATTTTGAGATAGGGTCTCACTTAGTTGCTGAGGCTGGCTTTGATTATAGGCATGCACCATCATACCCAACCATTCCCATCCATTTTTGGAACAGGGTCTGGCTAAATTGCACAAGCTGGCCTTAAACTTGCCTCAACCTCCTGAGTTGCTGGTATTACAGGTCTGTGTCACTGCCCTGGCTTTATGCTAAATTTTAAGGTATTTGTATTTCTGGCATGTAAATCCCTTATCTCCCTGAACCTATTTAGGGTTTTTTGTTTTTGTTTGTTTGTTTGTTGTTTGTTTGTTTTTTAAGAGAGAGAGAGAGAGGGACAGTAAGGGAGAGAGAAGAGAGAATCAATTTCATTTAGTTTTTCATGTGGCTTTTGTTGCTTTGACACTTCATTGTGAACGTGGTGCTGGGGTTCGAACCTTCATCCTTGCGCTTCTCGGGCAAGCACCATAACTGCTGAGCCACTGCTCCAGTCCCTACATTTATTCTTTTCTTTTCTTTTTTTAAAGAAAGAGGGGACAGTGAGAGAGAGAGAGAGAGAGAGAGAGAAGCAATTTTTATTTAGTTTTTCATGTGACTTTCATTCCTTGGACTCTTCATTGTGTTCGTGGTGCTGGGGTTTGAACTCGAGTACTTGCGCATGCCCAAGTACTACAGCCCCTACATTTATTCTTTTACATTTATTTTCACTTTCCCCTTCCTCCGTCTCTTTCTCCCTCCCTCTCTATTTCTAATTCTCTTTCAAATGCTGGTTCTCTCTCTCTCTCTCACACACACACACACACACATACTTGTGTGACTAGTTGGTTGTATGGAACTTAAGGAAAGCAGCCAGGTTCTATGTTAATGTTGAAGTGGTGCAGGAACAGGGGCAATCCACATTTTATGGTAAGATAATCACTCAATAGAAATAGTTCAGCAAAAGCCAGAGTATAGACCTGGGAATAATCATAAAAATACAAGCCTCCATCCTCCAAAATTGATAGGACTATTAGATGAAGTACCAACTTTTTCATAGTCTGTAAAAGGGAGTTAACATTATTTTTATCTGGAGATTTTAGGATGTAGGAAGATCCCAGCTGATGTTAGGTTATAATTTTAATGTTTCTGTTTATGTGTCTGTTAAGCTCCTAGAAAGTGAACTCCTTGAAGACAAGTCCTGTGTCATTCATTTTATGATTTCAAACTTGGCAGTCGGGAGGTATTCAATAAATGTTTAGTGAATTGATGAATATATAATTCATTTTGAAGAATTAGGGATTTGATATATTGCCCCTTTTATTAAATCTCCAAATTTCAAAAGAGATTCTGCTTAGTACAAAGAAACAGATTGCAAATGGTAGCATTTCAAGCAACAGCTGTTATTAAGTGTGACTGTCTTGCTGGCTATTCAAATTATTCGTGGATACAATCCCATTCTCTGCCTATAAGTAAGGCTAGTTCTATTTGTATATATAAAACTCGGGTGTGGGTGGAAAAAGTGTACCTCCTCTTTGTGCATTAGTTATTATCGCTCCACTGATTCTATTGTTAATTTCTTCAACTACCATTAAAAATACAATAATGCCTTTACTATATTTGATTATGAGGGAAGCTGTCACCTCCTACATTATTCACACAACTTGTTAAAAAGAAAAGCACAAAGAGCTTCAATGGTGCTGAAAGACTTTTTTGCATTTAAATATCAGATAGGTAGGTATTTTGTGATTTTATGTCAGTTTTCTTTTTTCTTTCTTTCTTTTTTTGGTACCAAGGATTGAACCCATAGGTACTTAACCACTGTGCCACATCCTCAACCCTTTTTAATTTCTATTTGGAGACAGGGTCTCCCTAAGCTGCTGAAGCTGGCTTTGAGCTTGTAATCCTCCTGTCTCAGCCTCCTGAGTCACTGGGATTACAGGCATGTGCCACTGTGCACAGCTTAAATGGGTATTTTGTTTATTTATTTTTTAAAGAGGGAGATTTAATCTGGCCTTTGTTTTTCCCACACTTAGTTATGTATGTGGTGCTGGGGTTCAAACCTGGGTCCTTATGCATGTCAGGCAAGTGCTCCAACCACTGAACCACCACCCCAGCCCTCAAATAGGCATTTTAAAACAAAAAATTTTAATCACTAAATAAATGTAGTCAGGTGTTTAGACATCACTGATCACCTATGTACTTTTGGCTTTTTCACGCCATGCTAGGCAAGGCACTTTTCCACTGAGCTAAATCCCCATCCCCACCTTCAGACTTTTTTTTTTCATTTTTTATTTTTTGGTTCTGGGGATTGAACCCAGGGATGCCTTACTACTGAGCTACGCCTAGCCATTTTTTTTTTTTTTTTGAGACAGGGTCTCCCTAAATTGCCCAGGCTGGCCTCAAACTTGTGATCCTCCTGCCTTACCTTGCAGAGTCTCTGGGATTACAGATATGTGCCACTGTTCCTGGCTTGTGTGCAATGATTTCTAATATTTTAAAGATAGATGTTCATTCCTTGAAGGTCTTCCAATTCTGGGCATTGCAGCTTGAGCTAATACAAAAATGTTCTTCTATTGGAATGTCTGGTTAAACATAAAAACAACAAATGATCCGGGTGCAGTGCCATACACCTGTAATCCCAGTAATTTAGGAGGCTGAAACCGAAGAATTTCAAGTTTGAGGCCAGTCTCTGCAATGTAGTAAGGCCCTAAAGCAATTTAGCAAGACTCTGTCTTAAAATAAAAAATAAAAAAGGGCTGGGGATATGGCTCAGTGGTTAAGGGTCCTGGGTTCAATGCCTGGTACCTAAATAAATGAATAATTAAATAGATAACTCCCACACACAGAAAGGAAATCTCCAAATCTGAGAAACAGAGCACTAGGTACCTACACCTAAGGCTGGGGATATAACTCAGTGGTTGAGCATTTCCATAGCAAGTGCAAGACCCTGAGTTCAATATCGGTACTGCAGGGGGAGGAAAAAAAAAAGAGGAGGAGGGAAAAAAAGCCAGAGTGACAATAAAAGTGTGTGAATCAACTTTGGGGCAGTGTTACTGGGTCACAAAACAGCAAATGACTTGGGTTTTGAAATCTACCTAGGGATAGAAGTTGAAGGCTTGAATTGATGGCAGTTAGAAGTAAAATTCTTCATAAAAACAAAACTCTCCAAGATTTGAACTACTATGTCTGAAACTTGTATAGGACAGAAATCCAAATTTATACTAGCAGAAAAATGAACATAAATATTGTTTGGTACTGGGCCTGTCATACTTTGGTAGATTTAGAACAAATACCGGAAACACAAAAATTGCTTGGGGTCACATGGGATTCCCATAAAAGATAAATATCCTCCTGTTTTCCCTCCAACTCCAGGACAGGCTCTACCACTGAGCTACATCCCGAACCATTTTTATTTTTTATTTTGGACCTCACTAAGGTGCTCAAGCTGGCCTCTAACTTGTGATTCTCATGCCTCTCAGCCTCTGGTGTGTGCCACCATGGCCAGAAAGGAAAAAAAGCCTTCTGAAGATGATCTCACGATATCAAAAATATTATAAAATATAAAGAGAAGATCCACCATAAGTAAACATAATAGCACCCCTAAGAAAGTGAAATAAAAGAAAGCATATCTAAATATGATTATCTAAAATGAATAATAAGAATGCTTAAAATTATTAAGGAAGTCATTGGAACCACAAATAACAAACTCAATGAAAAACAGAACAGGTAGTTTTATTTTTTGGTTTTTAATTTTTTTTTTTCAGTGTTAGGGATTGAACCCAGGGCCTCATGCATGCTAGGCAGGCACTTTACCACTGAGTTACCTCCCTAACCTGTCAATAGGCAGATTTGGAAAAGACAAAATAAAACTTTAAAATAAAAAATGAGCCTGGTGTGGTGGTGCACACCTGTAATTGCAGCAACTCAGAAGGCTGAGGCAGAAGGATAGCAAGTTCAAAGCCAGCCTCAGCAACTTAGCAAGGCCCTAAGTAACTTAGCGAGAACTTGTCTCAAAATAAAAAATAGGCTGGGGATGTAGCTCAGTGGTTAAGACCCTCTGGGTTCAATTCCTGGTACCAAATAAATAAATAAGTAAAAATAAAAAACAAAAAGTTTAATGATCAAGTTAAACAGTAGATCAGAAATGTATGAAGAGGGGCTAGAGGGATAACTCAGTGGTTATGGCTCTTGCCTGACATTCTCAAGGGCATGGGTTTGAACCCAGCACCATGTACACAATGAGCGTTGGAGCAACAAAAGTCACATGAAAAACTAAATAAAATTGATTGTTTCCTTCTTACTCTCTTAAAAAGAAAAAGAAAAAGAAAAAGAAAATGAAAGAAAGAAAGAAAGAAAGAAAGAAATGTAAGAAGAGCCAGGTAAAGAGTCAGGTGTGCTAGCATGTGCCTGTAATCCCAACCTTTTGGGAGGCTGAGACAGGGGGATCACAAGTTCAAAGTCAGCCTCAGCAACTTAGTAAGTCCCTAAGAAACTTTGCAAGACCCTGTCTTGATATAAAATATAAAAAGGGCTGGGGATGAGGCTTAGTGTTTAAGTGCCTGGGTTTAATCCCTGGTACAAAAAAAAAAAAAAAAAAAAGGCAGCTGGAGTGGTGGCTTGGTGGTTACAGTGCTTGCCTGGCATGTGTGAGAACCCAGGTTCAAACCCCAGCATCACTTACACAACGAAGTGTCAGAGTAACAAAAGCCAGATGAAAAACTAAATTAAAAAGTCAATTCTTTTTTCTCTCTCTGTCCTCATCTCTCCTTAAAATAAAAATAAAAAAGGTAAAACAGAGATAGATGAAGAAAGAATTCAAGAATCAGTTCTGTTTTTTAATTGCCAAGTCCTGAGCTATTCCTCTACCACTCTCCTCTGCCCTGATGCTCTGGCTCCTCTGGTTCCCTGAGCAATGAATCAGCAATCTATGGAATGAGGCCTCTGAAACTGTGAGCTCCAAATAAACTTTTCCTTTTCTGAAAGAAAGAAAGAAGAAAAAAAGAAAGAAAGAAAGAAGAAAGAAAAGAAAGGCAGGCCAGGAAGCATGGGAGGCTGCCTGAGGCAGGAGGATTACAAGTTCAAAGCCAGCCTCAGCAATTTAGTGAGGCCCTGAGCAATTTAGCAAGACCCTGTATCAAAATAAAAATAAATAAATAAATAAAAATGGGCTGGGGATTTGCCTTGTGGTCAAGTGCCTCTGGACTCAATCCCCAGTACTAAAAATAAGTAAATAAACAAAAATCTGATAAAGTTATTCAAAGATTACAAAATATAACATGGAGATTTGAATAAGAAGGTACAACATGGTCTAGCAAGGTGGTTCCAGATACAGACACTCCATTCTGCTAAGGAAGGAGCCACATTCTTTCTATTGGTATCTGAGGCATGAACCAAAGACTAGACCTTACCAGAATTCCATGCACCTACATTCTAGGTATGGGGGCAGGAAATTGAGGAGAAGACATCATATATAAAGGGCAAACTTAATGGCTTCTTTGACTATGTCCCCTTCTCCCACTCTGGGAGAAGTCTGCTCTTTTCCATATTCTTTACTTCCTATAAAATAAAGTCTGTTTACTACACTTGCAAAAAAAAAAAAAAAAAAAAAAAAAGAAGGTACAACATTTGAATAATCTAGGATCTATCAGGAAAGAAAGAGTACCAACAAATGTGAAAAGATAGCTGAATATTTTGCAAAATTGAAATGAACTTTTTTGTGTGTGTAATGCTGGGCTCTAAACCCAGGACCTTCTACATGGTAGACAAGCACTCTACCAACTGAGTTACACCCCTCCCCCTTTTTAAATTTTGAGACAGGCTCTAGTTAAATTGCCTCAAACAGCAATCCTCCTGCTTCCACCTCTTAAGAAGCTGGGATAACAGGCTTTTGTCACTGTAACCGACTGAATCTTTTGGTTAAAAAAACACAAATCCATGCAAAATAAAAAGAATCTCATATCTAGCTACAACTTAGTGAAATATCAAAATGTTTAGCAAAGCCGGGTATAGTGGAGCATGACTATTATCAAAGTGACTCCAAAAGCTGGGGCAGAAGGATCATAAGCTCGAGGCCAGCCTGGGCAATTTGGCAAGATGCTGTCTCAAAATAAAAAATAAAAAGGGCTGGGGATGCAGCTCAATGGTACTGGACGGTCCCTGGGTTCAGTCCCCAGCACTAGGAAAAACAAAAAAACAGAACAAACAACAAACATGCACTGCAATAGCTCAGCAGAAGTCTTGATACTTGATTACATTAGAATGACTCATTAATATTTCTAAAGATTATGGTTCTGACAACAGAGATTCAGTCCTGATGCACATACACAGAGAAAACTAAGGTGGAGAAAGACATGACATTAGCAACCTATCATTTTTGTTTACTGCTAAAAAGTAAACCAATAAGTACATCAAAGGCATAAATATTCAATTGATTATTATCCCTGTTAATTCCTCCAGCTTAAGGAGGAATCTCTCTTCAGAATTATTTTCTCTGAAGCACTCCTGCATTTTTCTGGATCTTCCAAGAAGGGTGATGACAGTCTACGGTCTCTAGGGGTCTGATAAGAAGTCAATGTCTCCCTCAGGGTCTGGCTGAAAGGATAATGGGCTGTTATCTTTTGGAAGAGTGTCCTGACTGCCAAGAGATAAAAATGTTTGGAGTTGGACTGAGAGGAGAAAAATGTACCCCACACTTTTGGTTAGTCTCCGGTGATAAGTAGACCAAGCCATGCAAAGAAACAGAGGTCTCCCAACCTTCTCACCTGGAGGCATTTCAATAATATATGTATTTTATTTTTCCAGTTCAGATGTCTGGTTTAAGGAAGCTTTACATCACTTGGAACTCTTTCAAAATCTGAAATCCAAACATTCCTGTTCGTCTAGATCCTTGCTCAGGCTATTGCTCATCCTTTCTGTCCTTGTACCTCATCAGGATCTAAGCCCTTCCATTTCTCAACTCTCCTTATCAGCTTTCTCTCTTCATATAGAGGTCAACCAATTTACACCTTAACCACTCCTTTTCAAATAGCTCAATTATCTTTATAGAACTCAATGAGATAATATAGCTAAAGCACTGGCAGGGAGAAGTGCTCATTAAAAGTTAGCTAATGTCAACACAAAGATTCTCTTGTCATTCTATTATACCAGTCTGTACATCATACAATCTGGGTAGCTAAACATTATTGGAGAATATGACTAAATTGTGCAAACAGATGATAGCTTTGATTCTAGCTTCTTTTTTAAAGAGATAATCAGTTTTATTTAGTTTTTCATCTGGTTTTTGTTTTTCTGACAGTTGTGTATGTGGTGCTGGGGTTCAAACCCATGTCCTTGTGCATGCCACACAAGTGCTCTACTGCTGAGCCACCGCTCCAGCCCCTTGATTCTAGCTTTACTGCCAAGTAATTCTAATCTTTCTCTGATTAGAATTCTGAATTTTGAGACCAAAACCTTTACCAATCTATCACTTGGTAATTCTCATTTTATTTCTCTCTCTCTCTCTCTCTCTCTCTCACACACACACACACACGTACACACATACACACACACACATAAAATAAATAAATCAGGGAAATTCTCCAACTTCAGCACCAAATCTTCCAAACCTTCCTGCATTTGTACCTATCCTTCCCTGCTTTCCTCCTGTGACAGTGGAAGCACAGTCTAGTTTACTGAAAGTCAATGACTTCTGGTCTCTCCCCCTCTGTCATCCTCACCCACATACCTTCAGTGGCTCTCTCTCTGCTCCTTCCCACCAATATTTCAAAATATCTAAATAGACCACACCTTAGAAAATCCCTCTTTTATTCCAGATACTTTATTATCTTTCCCTTATTCTGCCCACCCAATTTTTTGATAAAAGGTTGTTTGTATTTGCTGCCTCTAATTTATTCACTCCCCATTATCCTTTGTCATTGTAATCAGATTTTCATTATTATAGTTCATGGAAGCCGTTATCGACTTTGTCCATAAATCCTTTATTCAGGAAACCAGTCTTAGGTTTCATTTCAACTGACCTACCAGCCACCTCTGGTAGGAGCTATATCATTTCTTCCTTTTGAAACACTCTGGTTTTAGTAATATCCACTCACCTACAATGCCTCATACCTTTCTGTTTCCAGCAAATAGTCCATGTGGTCTTTTTCCCTTTTCTCTTTCCATCTTTCTGGTCTGGGGATTGAACCCAAGGGCACTCTTACCACTGAGTTACAAATCCAGCCCTTTTTTACTTTATTTTTTGGCACCAGGGATTGAACTCAGAGGCACTTAACCATTGAGTGACATTCCCAGTCCTTTTTATTTTTTTATTTTGTGTCTCACAGAATTGCTTAGGGGCTCACAAAGTTGCTGAAGCTGTCCTCAAACTTGTGATCCTCCTGCCTCAGCCTCCCAAATTACTGAGATTATAGGCGTGTGCCACCACACCCTGCTATTTTTAATTTTTTAAAATCTAGAGACAGGTTCTTACTAAATTGTCTAGGCTGGCCTAGAACTTGTAATCTTCCTGCCTCTGCCTCTATAGACACTGGAATTACAGGCATGTGCTACCATACCTGGCTTTCCTCTGTCCAGAGGTCCATCAGGGTCCATTATTTTCATACTTTTCTCACATCCCTCCTTCACACCTAATACGTTGATTCATATCCAAGTTTAGATCATCTTCCTCATCCACATGTCAACTTGACACCCAACCATCGGCTTTCTATCTTCAAAGCTGTTTTTGCTGTGTTCTTTAACTTAATGAAGGATTTCAGTATCTATGAAGCTTCCCCAGCCAGATGGCATCAATCATCACACTATCTCTTTTTCTCTTTCACTCTTCACATTCAATCAACTAACAAGCCCAGGTCATTCTGCTTGAAATAGCTCTCAATTTGAATTATGTTATCTTCTTAAGGGGTCCTCCAGTTTTCAACCTTTGTTCCAATCCATTCTCCAAGCAAAACCAGAGTGATGCTGGGTGTGGTGGTGCACACCTATAATCCCAGTGGCTCAGGAGGCTGAGGGAGTAGCATCCCAAGTTCAAAGCCCACCCCAGCAACTTCAGGAGAAGTTCAAAATAAAACATAAAAAGGACTGGAGATGTGGCTCTGTTGTTAAGGTGCCTCTGGATTCAATCCCTAGCACTGAAACAAACAAACAAAAAAAAAAACCCCCAAAACCAGTGTGATTCTTTTGGTGGGTACAGGGGATTGAATCCAGAGAACTTTACCACTGAGCTATATTCCCAGCCCTTTTTATTTTTTATTTTAAGACAGCGTGCTCAGTTGCTTAGGGCCTGCCTAAATTGATGAGGGTGGTCTTGAATTTGCCATCCTTTTGCTGCAGACTTCTGAATGAATTGCTGGGATTATAGGAGTGTGCCACTGCACTGGGCAAAAAAATGTAAATTTTATCATGCCACTTATATGCTTAACATCTTTCACAAGTTTCTTGTCCTCAGGACAAAGCTCTAAATTCTCCAGCATTTCCTTCCCGGTCTTGTTTCTTCATTCCTCTTTTTTCAAGCAATCTTCAGCCGACCTGAAACTCTGAATTCCTAGAATACATTCTTGCAGCCTTGGAGCTGTACTCTGCCTAAATATACATCTCTTTCCTGGTTTTTCTAACCAACTTGCACTCATCCCCCACAGCTTAACTTAAATATCACTTCCAGGAAACTACCTGACACCTCTCCAGAAGCATTCTGTAGAAATTAAGAGCACTGCCTTGTAATTCACTAGTCCATATCGCCAGTGGATTTTGAAGTACCTAAAAGGCAGAAATCAGGTGCTCTTAAGCTTCCCACCCTAAGAAACTAAACGGATCGTTTGGGATACAAAATAGTTCAATTAATATTTGTTGAATAACTCTTTTTTGGAGTGAGGCTGCCAGGAGAATACAAGAAAATTGGAAGCTTAAAGGGGACAGAGTGAAAAATTTGTAAGGAGCAAGTGGAGTAGATATCGGAAGCGAAGGTTCTTCCATCAACTCCCGCGGTCTAGAAGCTGCCCCTGCCTTGGCGTGGGGTCAAGGCCAAATACTTCGCCCGAGGCCAGGCGAGGGAACGCGCGGCCCGAGGCGAGGCAGGACAATAGCCTGGAATCCGGCCTCGCGTTTCCGGTGGGGCAGCCTCCCGCAAGGCGGGTGAACCCCGGGGGTGGGGGCTGAGCCCGGCCCTCGGCGAGGAAGCGCGGCCCCTGGCGCTCCCGCCGCCGCCTCCACAGACGCCGGCGCCCCGCCCCGCCCCGCCCCGGAAGTGACTTGAGGCCCCTCCGGAACCTCTGGGCCTGGCGGCTGCAGCGTCACCAGCGGAGCCGGTGCGGGGCGGGCAGAGCGGCCGCTGCCGCCGCCAACGAACCGGGGACCGCGCGGGGCCCAGCAGCGCACCGGCCAGGGGAGGGGGCCCAGCGGTCGGGCCGAGAGCAACGGGCCGCCGGCGGCCGCGGGGCGACGACGACGCGGAGGAGGCGGAGCCCGGAGAGGGGTGGGGGCCGGGGAGGGATAGGGTGGGAGGGGGTGGGGGGGTGTCCCGGGTCTCATGGAGCCGGTCGAGCGGGCGGGAGGCGGGGATCCCCCGGAGCCCGGCGGGCGTCCGGGGCTGGGCCCGCGGGGCTTCGTCCCGCAGAAGGAGATCGTATACAACAAGCTGCTGCCCTACGCCGAGCGGCTGGACGTCGAGTCCGACTTGCAGCTGGCCCAGATAAAAAGCAACCTGGGCCGGGCCGTGCAGCTCCAAGAGCTGTGGCCCGGGGGCCTCTTCTGGACCAGGAAACTCTCCACGTAAGTGGGCGCGGGCCGGGGGCAACGGCTCCGGGACTGGGGGTCCAGGGGCAGGCTCTTTGTGCGGACGGCTGCGTCCGCTGCTCGGTCCTGGCCGGGGCTGCCGGTGCAAGTGTTCTCAGGGTCGCGACAGAAGCCTGTGAAGCACTCAAAGTCTCCTCCCTGCCACTTTGCTACGGGACCTCTCGGGTCGTCTGCAGCCCTATTCGTCGTCCCCAGCTGGGACTCCCCAAGCGCTCGGGTCGGTTCTTACGACTTCGGGGCCCGGGGGAGGGAGGGAGATGAGCGGTCCCCGGAGGTCCTCGAGGTTTGCGCACGGGAGAGACTGGGCAAAGGGGATTTGTATTTAGGGAAGGAACTCTTCCCCACTTTTTCCTGTTTCCTCTGGCCTCTTCGCATCTCTTAATTTCTGTTCTAGTAACTTTGTGAATAGGAAGGAGGCCACTGGGAGACTTCTGGGTTCTTTTTTTTTGTAGATTTGATTGAAAAGACTAGCATAAAATCGTCCCTCCGCTCATTCTTGGGCTGTAGAGTAAACGTTTATGTTGAGAATGTTGTCTTAGAATCTGAGAAAAGTGGGTTGCTTCTGTGGTGACATTTCCTTTGGCGAGACCTTTACTATTCAGAGGAAAATAGTGAGGAGCGCCTCAGAGTGCCCTGGGAGTCATTAGCATCAGGTACATGTGAGTTTTTGAGTCCTTTAGGTGAACGTTGACGACCTAAGTCTGTTTGAGTATTCTTGTTCTGTACATACTCACTGCAAACTCGTGTCACAAATTATGAGGAAAAAAGATTTTGGGGGGAAAGGTTAGACCCCTTATTTCCTGGATGGGCATCTGTACTGTTGGCCTTTTATAAAAAAATTTTGCTAATTTTTTGATTTATGTTAAAGTCAGGTAACATTGTATGTTCACTGCATGTAGTTACAGATGGGTGAACACACAGGACATAAGTCACTTATTCAGTGTTTACCCAAATCTGCTGAGTGAACTGGGTGATGACTCAGGGTTTTGTAATGCAATAGTTTTCTCTGTATTCCTTACAGAATGATTCTTATCTTCCCATTATTAAGGGGCCTCTGACTAATTTCTCATCACCTCTTACAGGGTGGATGGGAATAACCACCTTTTTAATTAAAAAGCAAAACTAAAACACTTAATATGTCCTTTTCAAAGAGGGACCATAAATGTTGAGGTTAACAGCTCTCTTGTAGAGTATAAAGAAGTTTGTGGTGTTAGGGTCTATAGGCGAATGGGGTGGGAAGAAGAATGCAACACAAAGAAGAACCACTTTTAGTCAAAACAAGAATATAAATGATTAAAATTCAGACGCTTTTCCAAGTGAATCTCATAGATGTTTGTGTTAATTAGACACAGAAAAAATAAAGTTTACTTTGTTAGTTCCAGCAATTCCTATTTAAATCACTTGGTTTAGACTTGCCACAAAATACTATTTTGGGGGACATAAACAGGTCTTTTTAGGTGCACAATATGTAAATATGCCAGTGTGTGAGGGCATATCTGGTTTAGATGCATGAACCTAGAACTTAATTTGCACAAGTGTAGTAAAATGTTTTCTGAAATATTTTATTAAAGAGTTTGTTACATTGGTACCAAGAGTTTTGTTATTTTGGATTATTAGGTAAAAGTATTTCTTACCTAGGAAGGGCTAAAAATTCAGTTGAGAGAATGCCTGGTGTTTAGGACAGGATTGCAGTTTAAATGGCTTAATACCAGTGAACCCATAGCATTTCTATGTTGTATAAATATATATAAAATATAAATATGTACAAAACAGTGCAAGAAGTACTGCCAGGTAGAATTTAATTTTGGAATTGTGGTTAAAAGCTGGAAACTGATTCTTGGGATTGCACAATGAAAATTTGAACTTAATAGTCATATTATGATCTTGAGTGTTTTTTCTTCTAAATCGTGTTAAAGTGACAATTTATAATTGTGCATTTTTAAAATACATTATGTTGCACAAGTTAAAAATCGAATGTCAAAACGTATAATAATAGCTGAGTAGTGATCATATTTAGTACTAATAGAAGAATGGAAAGCAGTAATGAAAATAAAGCCTGGTTTCTCACTCTGGCTTTGTGAGTGAAATAAAGGGGTTGAGCTAAATTATTCCCAGGAACTATTCCTGTTCTGATGTTCTATGATTTTATTTATTTTTTTACACATTTGACTTTCATAAAAGCCAGTGTGTAGTTTACTACAAAGATTGAGTATTTTGTAAAGTACTAGAAATAGTTACATATATCAGTTGCATTCCTAAAGAAGACCACAATATGAAGTCTATTTAGAGTCACTGGGACTGTATTCTCCACCAGAAGAGTGCAACTCTAATCTGGTCATCACAGGTGTATTTGAAGCTGAATTTTGATTTAGGAGCTGCTACACTTTTGGGCTTGGGAGATCTACATTTGGCCCCCTAACTTTCCAGCATTTTAGTAGCTTCAATCCATTTCGAGATTTAGCATCTCTGACCAAAGGTTATTTCTGTCTTTTATTTTTATTTTTTGTGGCACTGAGGATCAAACCTAGTACCTCACACATATTAGTCAAGTACCCTACCAGTGAGCTATATTCCCAGCTCTTTTAACTATTTATTTTAAGACAAGGTCTCACCAAGTTGCTGAGACTAGCCTCCAATTTTTGTGATGTTTCTTCCTGCCTCATCCTCCTGAGTTGGTGGGATTACAGGAATGCACTACCACACCTGGTGCCTATGTATTTTTTAAGTTGGTCCTGTGATGTGATATATGACCTCTCATTTACAGACAATTCAGTTTTAGAGCTACCTGTTCAAGATTTTGTGGTGGAATATTTCACAGTCCAAAGTTTTCAGAAGGGAACAAATAAATTAGAGAAATTAAGGAAAATAAATAAGTTGGCAAAAGGAGCAAAGTAGTGATGTTTGGAAAATGGCAGTAAAGACATCATGGGGGTTGGGGATTTAGCTCAGTGGCAGAGTGCTTGCCTAGCACTCGAAAGGCCGCAAAAGGGCCCGGAGTTCGGTCCTCAGCCCTGGAAAAAAAAAAGAGAAGAAGAAGAAAAAAAAGACATCATGGACTCAGATCACTTGTGTGGCCCATATAGAGAATGAAGGGAGTTGAAGAAAGAGTCTTGAAACTTGTTTTTCCTCTTGCCCTTTTGGACCTTACAGAAGAGGCGGTGAAGTCCAGTTAGAACACCTCAGTTTATCTAAAGTTAGCTTTGCCACCAACATTTTCATATTGGTCTTATTTGATCTCTTTTTCAGCTTTAGCATTCTCCCTCTGAAGGCAAAATTTAGATAATTAGTAGATTTTCAAATTTAGTATTTGCTAGTCCAGTGTTTTATAAAAGCAAAAGTTTAAAAACCTAAGATTGGATTCCTCAGGCAGATTAAAATGGCTTTTTTCCTTTTTAACAATTCATTGATAATAGAATCCCTCACAAACTCACCCCATCCATGAGGTTCTTGCTTTTGTGTTTATTTTAAAACAGATTTTTTATTTTAGTTAATATGGTGTAATATGAAACAAATTTAGCTCCCTTATATGTCACAGAGACATAATGGTTTTTTTGTTTATATTTGGTATTGGGGATTGAAGGGGGGGCTCAACTACTGAGCCACATCCCCAGCTCCCCTCTCTCTTTTTTTTTTTACAAAAAAAGAGGGAGAGAGAACCAATTTTATTTAGTTTTTTCATCTGGTTGTTTTTTTTCCTCCAACACTTAGTTGTGTATGTGGTGCTTGGGTTTGAACCCAGGTCTTTATGCATGCCAGACAAGCACTCCCAACTGCTGAGCTACCTTTCCAGCCTCCCTTTTTTATTTATTTATTTTTTTGAATGAGGTCTCAATAAGTTGCTTAGGCCCTTGCTTGAATTTGAGATCCTCCTACCTCAGCCTTCAGAGTCAGGGGGATTATAGGTGTGTTCCACCACAGGTGGTTTATATTCTGTATTTTATAATTAAATTACTGTGGACTCCTTTCATTTGCAGAATTGTGGCTCCATTTTAAAATGTTGGTGCAGTTTTTTAACATTTTGTAATCCTCCCAGATAGATTATTCTAGTCAAAGCTGCATAACGCATTGAACAAATTTTAAGTTTAGCTAATGAGGTCCTGTACTCCTGTAATCCCAGCGGTTCTGGAGGCTTAGACAGGAGGATCACTAGTTCAAAGCCAGCCTCAGCCATCCAGTGAGGCCCTGAATGACTTAGCAAAACCTTAGATCAAAATAATAAATGGGCTGGGGGTGTGGCTCAGTGGTAAAGCATACCCCCTGGGTTCAATCCCCAGTACCCCCCAAAAAAGAAACCAGTTAGAGAAAGTAGTATTTTGATTATTGTGATTACAATTCACAATAGGAACCAGAATTTTTCTGCAGTAAGAAAGTTGATTTTTCCATTGGATAAAAAAATGAAGTAAGTTATTTTGAGGGGCATGACTTTTTCTGACAGTTGTAGAGTAGCACTTTAAGGTATCCTTTACATTTGATTATTTTTATTTTTATTTTATTTTTTTAAAGAAAGGACAGAGAGAGAGAGAATCAGTTTTATTGAGTTTTTCACATGGCTTTCGTTGCTCTGACACTTAGTTGTGTACATGGGTCCTGGGGTTTGAACCCATGTACATGCCGGGCAAGCACTGTAACCGCCAAGCCACTGCTCCAGCCCCCATTTGATTATTTTTAGAAAATAAACTTTTTTAGAGCAGTTTCAGATTGATCAAAATTGAGTGAAAAAGTACAGTTCTCATGTAACTTCCGTATCCCACACAGTACACATTTGGATTTTCATAGCATTGTCAAACATACACATTTTTTGTGGTGCTGGGGATTAAACCTAGGGTCTTGCACATGTTAGGCAAGCATTCTACCAATGAGCTATATCCCCAGAACTTTTTATTTGCTTTGAAACCGGGGCTTGTTTAGTTGCCCAGGCTGGCCCCAAACTTGGTGTCATCCTGCCTTAGCTGTTTGTGGCAGAACATCCTTTGCCAATTAATATGTGTTTGATTCTGGTTTTTGAACAGTTTTTTAAGAAAGAAGGACAATGAGAGAGACAGAATCAATATTTATTGAATTTTTCACATGGCTTTCATTGCTCCGACACCTAGTTGTGCACATGGGTGCTGGGGTTTGAACCCATGTACGAGCGCATGCCGGGCAAGTGCCGTAACAGCCGAGCCACCGCTCCATCCCCTTGAACAGTTTTCTGATTTAAGACAAATTTTACTTCAGATATTTTTTATTATGGAAAATACCAAACATATACAGAAAAAGACTAATACAATGAACTTCACCCCTCTTACATTTACCAACTCATGGTAAATTGTGTTCCTTTCATTACCCTCTTCCTCTGTAGTTCTGAATCATGTTATTTAGTTCATAAATTTTCCAGTGTTATTATCCTTAAGGGAAAATGAATTAAAACAACAACAACAAAGCAATACCTAAAACTAAAAAAAAAAAAACAAAAACCAAACAAACCAGTCATCTGAATGCCTTCAGGAAGTTGTTTCTTTGAAAAATTTGTGATTTAATTCTGAATTTCCACATTAGCATTGCTTTATCTAAGGCTTGTTACAGTTGGACCTCATGGATAGAGATTTAAAAAAAAAAAAAAACAACCAAAAGCTCATTAATGATCATTTTTTTATGATGTCTTCTTAATTGTGGAGAGTTAGACTGTCTTAGGATAGCAAGTGCTCTATTATTTCCATTTTAAAAATCAAAGTACTGAGACTCAGGTTAATACAGGGTATTAGAGGCAGGATTCAGTATTCTTGGAACGCTTTTCTTTTGAGTGCCTTATAGAGGCTAGGCCCTGCTTTTGGCATTTGGTGCATATAAGTGAAAGATTTCTGCCTTTAGGAAGTTCCAGTGTGCTCTTTGTGTTAATTTTTGTTCATTCAGAATAGATCAGGCAAAGTGGTAGCCCCCTCAAGAATTTCATAGAAAGAAAATGATTTTTTTGTTGTTGTTCTGGGGATTGAATCCAGAGATAGTTGTTTCTATTTTTTTTTTTCTCCATCTTGAACTCGTAATCTTCCTACCTTTGCCTCCTAAATCACTGGGATTACAGGTGTGTACCACTATGCACAACTTAAATTCTAATTGTCTTCCTTTTTTTTTTTTTAAAAAAAAAAAAAAGAATCAGTTTGATTTTATTTTTTTCATCTGGCCTTTGTTTTTTTGACAATTGTGTGTGTGGTGCTGGGGTTTGAACCTGAGTCCTCACACGTTCTAGGGAAGTGCTCCAAATGCTGAGAATGCATTCTGACTGTGTATTTTAATGCTTTGCGTTGAGGCACTAAGAATGGAAAGTTAGAAAATAATAAGTTATCATTCGATGTTCTGAGAGCTGAATGTCACTTTAAACACTCCCCCCCTATGTGTTCTTGGCTGCATGCAGTGTTATAAAAATAACATTGTAATTGAAGTACATGTTCTTAACTGAAGTGGAGGCAAATTTTTATTTTTATTGTATTTTTAGGGATGCTTATGTATTAGTAAATACAACTTGTAGCTTTTTAGTTTTGAAGCCTGGGAATTAACTTTTTTCTATTATGTAAGATTCATTTCTAGTGAATCTCTTTCCCCTCCTTTTTAATATAAATCTAATTCTGTGTTTGTCCAATCTTTGTAGAAAATTAGTGTCTAAACAGAATACAGTAATAAAAGCTACAGAAGCAAATAAAAGGAGCAGCAAAAATAATAGGAAAACCATCCAATTGTTGAGACCGCCACTAAAATGTGAAAAGCAGCACACGTCTATAAATACAACCTATGTGGAGCATTTATTCCCTTTCAGTGCATTCTTTTGATCCCTTGTTCATGCTTTTGTATTCTTTCTGTACATATATTTTATTCTGTACTGTTTTTGATCTCTTCACCCTTCTACCCCCAGCATTTAATAGTGTTGTATACATTTGTAGATACTCATTAATATTAGAATTACCTTTTTTCTTTGTAAGCTAGAACATTAAGCAGATTTAAGAAATTGTTAATTTTGTTTTCAGAGATTCATTCAAAAGAAAGTATATGTGTATATATATATACACACACATATCTGTATACACACACACATACATACATACATATAAAAAAGCAAAGAATTAGCTGGGTGTAGTGGCACATGTCTGTAATCTCAGCAACTGGGGAAGGCTGAGGCAGGAAGATCGCAAGTTCAAAGCTAGTCTCAGCAATTTATTGGGGCCCTAAGCAATTTAGTGAGACCCTGTCTCAAAAATAAAGGAAAATGGGGGATGGAGTGGTAGCTCATCAGTTATGGCGCTTGCCTGGTATGCACAAGGATACAAGTTCAAACCCCAGCACCATGTACATGACAAAGTGTTGGAGCAACAAAAAACTAAATAAAAATTGATTCTCTCTCACAAAAAATGTAGACTTTAAAAAAAATGAATAAAAAGCTGGGGATGGGGCTCAGTAATTTAGTGACTCTGAGTTCAATCCCTGGTACCAATAAATAAATTTAAAAAATAAATTAAAATCTATAATAGTAATTATGGTTAAAAACTTATAATTTTTGATAGGTAAACCATTTGATTTTAGTGGTAATCATCACCTTTTTGTGCTAATTTGGCTGTTCCACAATATTTGGGCCTTAAATATTTGAGATTAAAGATTATTAAAATAAGATTTTTCCTTTCTAAGAAAAAAATAGCAATGTTGCTGCCATGAAATGGGTATAAAAATAGTATTATGGTGTAGACAAGTTGAAGATTATTTAAGAATTATTAAAAATATTTTATAATAGTAGATAGTCTAAGTGGAATGCGGGATGGAACACCAAGTGGGTGTTTTCATGTTCTGGTGATTTTCTTTTTTTAAGCAAATGATGAAGTAGAAGTTTTTAGAGCAAGAAATCTTAATGCAGTCTTTTGCTTGTGAGTATGTATATTTGGGCTGATTTTTTAAAATTACACTATTAATATGACTTTTGAATGGAGTTGGCCAATTTTGGCAGTTTCCTGAAAAATTTAGTTGGGATGGTTTGTGTTCTGAGGGAGATAGATTACTTCCAGAGACCCTGATTAGTAAAATGTCAAATTTCTGTAAACATTGAACAAATGGAATGGCCCATTCTGTATGTGGCAGGTGAAAAATTGCCCTGTAACAGATCCAGAAATTATTTAGAAATGTGGTTTTAAAAAAATCATAATTTTTACAGACCAGATTTATCTTAAGACATTTTCAGGGTTTCTTTGGGGGTGGAGGGGTTTGCAGTCTATCATCTATACCTTTATTTATTTATTTATTTATTTATTATTATTATTTTAGAAAGAGGGACAGTGAGAGAGAAAGAAACAACTTTATTTAGTTTTTCATGTGGCCTTTGTTGCTACAACACTCAGTTGTGTACGTGGTGCTGGGGTTCGAACTTGCGTCCTCGCGCATGCTAGGCAAGCTCTGTAACTGCTGAGCCACTGCTCCAGCCCCTATACCTTAATTTATAGGTGTATTTATTACATAATTTTCCAAATAATGAGTCATGACTGGGCTGGGAAATAAGTTTGATAGGTTTTTAATCAGTTCTTGTTTTGCTTTGGGTGAAGTAGACTAGAATTATGCTAGAGTGCATTTGGCAGTAATAAGGTTGACTATCATCTCTGTTGCAGTTTTACATATGGGTAGGAATTTACTGGATTATATTTGTTACTGTGCGTTATGGCCAAAAAAAAAGTTTTAAAGCCTGTTAGGTTGTATTTTGTACTTAAAAGCATATAATCAGTTGGTACTTATTGAGTTGCAAAGGATGGAAATGAAGTTAGAATAGTTTTAAAATATCAGTAAACCTAAGGGATCTTTCAAGAGCAATAGTAAAATATTAAATGATTAGCATAGATAGCACCTACCATATATACCGAGAGATCATGTCATGGAAACACCTATGCTAAGTACTTTGCTCTCATTAGTTTGTTTAATTCTCAAACACTCTTATGAACTGTAGATGTATTATTGCAATTTTACCTTTGGAGAAATGGGGCATAATGAAGTTTTCTTGAGTCTACTTGGGCTACTCTAAATACTATTTAGTGAGTGGCTTAACCAACATTTATTTCTCCCCATTTTGGAGGCTGGAAATTTGAGATTGTTGTGTCAGCATGGATGGGTTCTGGTGAGTCTTGGTTAACAGTCTTCTTACTTGGTGGGGAGGGAGCTCTTTCTGACTGTTCTTTGTTGGTTAATCCCCAAATTAATTACATCCCTAGATGTAATTAATAGCTTGATGTTGGGGATTAGAGTTTCTACATATGAATGAAGGGAAGGGAGTATGTAAACATGCAGTCAGCTGCAGAGGCTTTTTTAAATATCCAGTTTAACTGCAGTGTTAGTTTTCAAAAAAAAAAAAAGTTTTCAGGCTATATAGTCTGGGAATTCTACCCAGGGGAAGGATCACAATTAGCCTAGAGGTAGGATTTAGTAAAGAAGAATTCAGAGAAAGCTATTTAATGTAGGAGAACAGAGATGAATGGGCAGTTTTATACAACTTTAAAAATCCTTACCCACAGCATTATATTGCAATAATCAAGTTACCTGTTTCCCTTTCTGGACTGTTGCTTCAAGGCCATTTATTATTTATTTTTATGTTATCATTGCCTGATGCCATGTCTGGCTCATAAATGATACCCAGTAAAGCATTTAAAGAAATTGTTTCCTTATCTAGTCTTCAAGAGAGAAACAACTGAGAAAAGAATAGTGACATTATTAGGTGTTAATTGCAAGTAACTTTACTAGTTTAGAAATAGTGTCAATTTTAATAAGTCACAAAGAGTATAATTCTGCACTCTGAATATGCTGAAAGTCTAGTGAGTTTTGTTGAGCCTGTGGTAGATGGGGATAAAGAGAAGTGTGTACCTTTGGTCTCTGTCCATTCAGAGCTTTCCATCATAAAAAACAGACTTGGTTTGTTAGGTGTTTTAGAAACCCTCCACCCCCCCCCCCCTTTCTATTTCGTTCTGGGGATTGAATCCAGGGATACTTAACCACTGAGCCACATCCCCAAGAAACCTCCCCACCTCTTTTAATTTTCATTTTGAGACAGGGTCTTGCTAAATTGCTGAGGCTGGCTTTGAATTTGGGATCCTCCTGTATCAGCCTCCCAAATTGCTGGGATTACAGGGGTGTACCACCTTGCCTGGCTCCTGGAAACATTTATTTTTAAAGTTAATTTTATTCAGTGTGGTTCAGTATTTACTATTAGTCTGATTTCTTCTTTTTAAAAATGACTCCTAGTGAGCTGTTTGGAGTTATGTAAGCTGGTATATTCCTTAAGACACACTTGTAGTGCTTTTGGTCATTTGGAAAAAAGTTTCTCAGTGTTCTGGTCTTGAACTTGTGATCCTCCTCCCTCAGCCTCCCAAATCTCTGGGATTACAGGAATGTGCCACGGAACCTAGGGGCAGTTAACCACTGAGCCACACCCCCAGTCCTTTTTACTTTTATTTTGAGACAGGGTCTCGATAAATTACTCAGAAACTTGTTAAGTTGCTGAGGTTGGTTTTGAACTTGTGATCCTCCTGCCTCAGCCTCCTGAGTCACTGGGACTGCAGGTGTGTGCCACTGGGCCTGTCTTACCAGTCCTTTTTAAATTTTATTTTGATACGGGCTCTCATTAAGTCACCTAGGCTGACCTCATACTCACCCTCATAAGTAGTTGAGTGGGCTCCTGAGCCTGGTTGTGAGAGATGTAATAAGAAGTTACTGTTCATTCAGATATTTTACATTTTAGTAAGACTTTATTGTTTCAACATATAATTCCTGCCTATCTTTTAGATAAATTTCTAGTTAATGTTTTTGTTGGTATTGTGAATAGAACTGTCTTCCTGTAATCACCATTATTTTATTTTATGTCTGGATATTCTATAGATTTAGTCTAGAAGCAACTTCTTGTCCCTCCCCCCTTTTTTTTTTAAAGAGAGCGGGACAGTGAGAGAGAATCAATTTTATTTAGTTTTTTGATGTGGCTTTCGTTGCTCCAGAGACCTTGCTGTGTACGTGGTGTTGGGGTTTGAACTCATGTACTCGCACTTGCTAGGCAAGGGCCATAACCACTGAGCCACTGCTCCAGCCCCTTGTTTTCCTTTTTGAGATGAAGTCTTGCTATGTTGTCCAGGCTAGTCTCAGACTTGCCATCCTCCTTCCTGCCCAGTAGCTAAGATTACAGGTGTGCACCTCTTTGCCTGGTTAAAAGCATCTTTTTAAAAGTTGTTTCACATAGTTTAGATATAGTCAGCGTCAACACCATACTTTAGTTCTGTTTCCTGAAATAATGACTGTTTCTTCTTTTTCTTTACTTTTTGCAGTACTTCACCACCTCTCAATAGTGCCAAAGTGGGGATTAAGCTTTTAAAACTCTGCCTTTTTGGGGAATGTTTAAGATCCAAATTTTAGCAGCCAGTTTCCACTGTTCCCACCAGCAACATATGAATGATCTGGTTGCTCCAGATTCTGACTAAAACTATATTGTTAGGCTTTTAAATTTTAGCCACTCTGGTAGTTGTAAATGTGGTTGTAATTTGTATTAACTGCCTAATAACGATCATCTTTCTTTCTTTTCTTTTCTTTTTTTTGTAAAGAGAGGGACAGTGTGAGAGAGAAAGAATCAATTTTATTATGTGGCTTTCATTGCTCTGAGACTTCTCTTGTGTACGTTGCTGGGGTTTGAACTTGTGCATGCCAGGCAAGCCCTGTAACCACCGAGCCACTGCTCCATCCCCAGTGTGTGCTTTTGAAAGAAATCTTTGGGGTTGTATTTTGAGAAATGCCCTAGAAAAGAACTGCTTGCCAATTGATGGGGAATTAGGGGAAGTAAAAGGTTTCTGAGGAGTTCCCCGAAAATGTTTAGCTTTCCTCAGCAGCTCTAGCCCTTCAAGGGATTCACCCCCGCCCATTGATCTCTCTTTATAGTATAAAATTTTGGGTTTTTAAATTTTATGTTTCCAATGTGAGACTAAAAGCAGCGGCTCTACCTAGGTTATTTAAAGCAATGTTTCTCCACAAAAGTATTCTAACTTCAGGGAAGAGTGTATTAACTCTAGTGGCATCTGGAATTTTGGCAAGGTCTGAAGCAGTTACTGAAATCAGGGAATATTTCTTTGAACTCTCCTATTTCATTTTTTAATTTTTATTTTGAGGCAGAGCCTCACTAAATTGTTTAGGGCCTTCCTAAGTTGCTGAGGCTGGCTTTGAACTCTCTCAGCCTCCCAAGCTCCTGGGATTACAAACATGTGCCACCACATCTGCCTGGGTGCCAGTTTTTTTTTTTTTCCCCTCAGGTCTGAAGATCGAACTTGGGACCTTGCGCATGCTAGGCAAGTGCTCTGCCACTGAGCTAAATCCCCAACCCTGGGTGCCAGTTTTTAAGGAGAGTTTGCTTCCATTTAAAATAGTTTTTAGATGATTCTAGCTTTTACTTTTTGTGTGAAATCAAGGGGCAGGCTTCAACAAGGTGCTATCTTGTTTATTTAGCAGCCTCAAGTATCGTTGGTATAGTCCTGGGGTTAGGATCTTTGTATTATTGTCTTCACTAATCCATATGCCTTACCAGTGTAGGATGATTAAGAAACTTAGAGTAATTATAGATGGAGTCAGAATGATCTGAGGTCTTTTTGTTCTTTACCCTTACGGTGCCCATTCTCATAGGAACTAAGGTGATGATAGCTTGAAACCACAGAAAAGAGCTGAAAAATTTCAGAATAGCCTGGAAAAAAACCAGTGCTCTGAATGGACTGAAAATTTTGAAGTATATTTGGAAGATAGAAATGCACTTAGGTGCCCCAACCTTAAAAGTTAGGCTGAGATTTAATTTGATTTTAGCTGTTGCGAGGGTGCTAAAGATCATATAAGGAATAGTAGTGATTATTTTTTTCTTTTCTTTTCTCCTTCCTCCCTCCCTCCCTCCAACCCTCCCACCCACCCACCCACCCAGAATGGAACTTAAGGCACTTAACCACATCCCCAACCCTTTTCATTTTTTATTTTGAGACAAGATATTGCTAAGTTGCTTAGGGCCTTGGTAAATTGCTGAGGCTGGCTTTGAACTTGCAAACCTCCTATCTCAGCCTCTTGAACTGTTTGAGATTACAGGTGTTTGCCACTGTATCCCTTTTTTATTTCATTTGGTTTTTGTTTTTCTGGTGCTTAGTTGAGTATGTGGTGCTGGGGTTTGAACCTGGGTCCTCAGCATACCAGGCAAACACAGTGGCCACTGAGCCACTGCTATAGCCCCTATCATATCTATTCGTAAAAAGATTAGTACAGGGGGCTGGAGCGGTGGCTCAGCGGTTTCAGCGCTTGCCTGGCAAGCACAAGGACCCGGGTTCAAACCCCAGCACCACATACACAACTAGTGTTGGAGCAACTAAGACCATGTGAAAAACTCAATAAAGTCATTTCTCTCTTTCTCTGTCTCTCTCACTGTCCCTCTCTCTTTAAAAAAAAAAAAAAAGATTAGTACAGTAAACTGGATTTATACTCTTATTCTTTTAGCTATATTGTGGTCTGCTGTTTTTAAATAGTTTCAGGGATTTGAAGTTATTTTGAGTGAATATTTGCACAGTAAAGGAAAGAGGCAGGAACTCCTTAGATTGGTTATGACCAAAGATCAATTATCATAACAGTAAGACAATGTAGTTTCTTGTTTTTAAAAAAATTTTTTTTTTTTCTTAAGGAGAGAAAGGGACAGTGAGAGAAAGAATCACTTTTATTTAGTTTTTCATGTGGTTTTTATTGCTCTTCATTGTGTATGTGGTGCTGGGGTTTGAACCCTCATCCTCGTACATGCCAGGTTGCTCATAACCTCCGAGCCGCCACTCCAGCTCCAAGACAGTATAGTTTTTTTTGTTTTTGTTTTTTTTTTTTTTTAAGAGAGAGAGGGAAAGAGAGGGAATCAATTTTATTTATTTTTTCACGTGGCCTTTGTTGCTCTGAGACTTCGTTGAGCACATGGTGTTGGGGTTCGAACTTTCATACTAGCACATGCCAGGCAAACACTGTAACCGCTGAGCCACCACTCCAGTCCAAGACAGTATAGTTTTAATTAATCATCAAATGTTGATGAGAACTCAGTTATTGTTATAAACCTTTTGCTGTTAAAACAGTTATTTGTTAGTCTCTTGATTAAAGTACAGACAGTCCTTTGCTGCTTAATGATTAGAATGAAAATGAAATGCTTAACATCAGATATTTCAGACTAAGTTGTCCGCACATCTTATGTGTTTGTGGTTTTAAAAAACCCATGTAACATAAGCATACCTTCTTAAAAAACCCATGTAACATAAACATACCTTCTTAACAATTTTTAAGTGTACGGTACAGTATTATTAGCTATGTGTATAGTATAAACACGTCTCTATAATTTTTTAATCTTGCATGACAAACTGCCAGTTGAATATCAACTTGCCATTACTCCTTTGGCAAGTACCATTCCAGTTTCTGTTTCTGAGTTTGATTACTTTAGGTACCTCATGTAAGTGAATCTTTGTAGTATTGGTCTTTTTTGAGTGATTGACATCATTCAAGATCCATGTTGTATTATATGACAAGATTACCTTTTTTAAGCTAAATGGTATATTACATATGTCACATTTTCTTTAATCATTTAATGTCCCTCTATGGATTGCTTACACATGTTGGCTAATATAGATTATATAGTGAAGAACATGAGTGTGCCATTATTTTTAAAGGCTTCTTTTTTTCTTGCAGATATATTCGACTTTATGGGAGAAAATTTAGCAAAGAAGATCATGTTCTTTTTATTAAGTTATTGTATGAGCTGGTATCAATTCCAAAACTGGAAATCAGCATGATGCAGGGATTTGCCCGTCTCTTGATCAACTTGTTAAAGTAAGTCCATTTTCTCCGATTTCTACTGTTTTATTTATTGTTTGTTCTTCTTTTTGAGGTTTTAGGAAGTGAGCGCCACTATGTGAAAAGATCACAGAAAACATCATAGGTTTAATTTTATATATTAATTATCCTTGTAATTAAAACTTATATCTCCTCCATGAAGTCTTCTCTTTTTCCATAGTACACATTCAACTATATGTTTTGATTTATTATTTCCCCCATAGAGATTGTATTTTCCTTGAGAAGATGGGCTATTATATTCTTTTGCCTATCCCAAAGCACTCAGAAAATTGCTCCAAACATTAAGTACTCTGTAGTATGGGAAAATAGGAAATTCATTTGCAAAGATGGTGTCATAAATTTCAATGCCCCTTTTAGTCTGCTTTGCTTGAGCAGTGGCAAGAATCTGGCACATCGTTTTTCCTAATATAGTGTTCTGCCAGTGAGTGTCTGTGGATGGGGAAAAGCAAAAACTACTCTGATTAACTGTCCTTTCTGTGTAGTGTGTGTGATACATACACACACACACACACAAATACATCATTCTTTTTACTTTTTAAACTAGGAAAAAGGAGCTTCTTTCAAGAGACGATTTGGAGTTACCTTGGAGACCACTTTATGACATGGTAGAAAGAATATTATATTCCAAGACGGAGCATCTAGGATTGAATTGGTTTCCTAAGTAAGTATTTCTGTTAAAGTACTTCTTGGGGGCACTTGATTTTAGGTGATTGATCATGATTGAAGAATATTAGATCTCTTGAAATAAGCAAGTAAATAAACACTTTTAATATGCTGATTTCTATGTAACTTGACTCCTTAGAAAATTTATTGCCCTCTTGAAATTATATGAAGCTGCACTTCTCATGGCTTTCCCATCAAGATACTTCTAACAGCCAGTGTCACTTAACCAAAGAAAGCAAGAGCTGGATGCAGTGGTGTAGGCCTGTAATTCAGCATCTCTGGAGGCTGAATTAGGAGGCTATCAGGTTTAAAGTCAGCCTCTGCAACTTAGACCTTGACCCAAACTAAGAAAAAATATGGGCTAGGCATGTAGCTCAGTGGTAGAGCATCCTGGGGTCAATCCGCAGAAGTGTGTGCATAACACAAAAGAAGGTAAAGTGTAAATTACTTCTAATAACAGAAACTAGATTTCAAGAAAATGTCTTTTCTCTTTCGTTTTCTTTTCTTTCCTGGGGGTTTAACTTGGTGGGGTTGGGGGTGTGGGGTCTCTACCACTGAGCTATTCACCCAACCCTCTTTTATTTTTTTTTTTGAGATAGGGTCTCACTAAGTTGCTCCGGTTGTACTTGAACTTGTAGTCCTCCTGCCTCAGCCTCCTGAGTTGCTGAGATTACAGGTGTGCACCAGTGTGCCTGGCTTTAGCATTTTTCATAATATATCCATATGTATTTTAATTTTTCTAGTAAAATAAATGCTTCAAGAGTTTTGCATGTTCCAGAGCACTCATTCCCAAAGATAAATACTCCCAGTTAAAATCAGTTTCAGTGGTTGACTGTTTTTAAAGCACAAACCATTCAAATGCACAGTTCTTGGTTTATGATGTTTTCTGGTAATGTTTTTAGTTTTTCACATGACTTTTGTTGCTCTGACACTTAGTTGTGTACTTGGGTGCTGGGGTTTGAACCCGTGTACTTGAGCATGCCAGGCAAGTGCTGTAACTGCTAAGCTACTGCGCTAGCCCTTCTTTTTATTAGCGTGTGTATGTGTGTGTGTGTGTGTGTGTGTGTGTGTGTGTGTGTATAGAGAGAGAGAAGGACAGTGAGAGAAAGAGGAAATAAAAGAATCAACTTTATTTAGTTTTTCATGTGGCTTTTAGTGCTCTGACACTTCGTCATGTATGTAGTGCTGGGGTTCAAACCCACACTGCAACCACTGAGCAACCACTCCAGCCCCAAGACCTCTAATTTTTTTGAGTTTTGTAATTTATTTTGAATATACAGAGTACAGTATAATCATCTGTCTTTTTAGGTTAATAGTGATTTCATCTTTGACTGCTTAATGTCATTTCTCTTCATTTACAGAGGTTCTCTCCTTTTGTGACCTAGCCCTTAATTTTCTCAATTTTGTCATGTTTGTCTTAATTCTCTTAAATAGGTGATTAAGGGACTGGAGCAGGGGTGGCTTGGCAGTTACTGTGCTTGCCTGGCATGCACGAGGACACAGGTTTGAACCCCAGCACCATGTATACAATGGAGTGTCAGAGCAATGAAAACCACATGAAAAAACAAAATAAAACTGATTCTCTCTCTCACCGTCCCTCTCTCTTTAAAAAAAAAAAAAAAAATGATGTGGGGAATTTTTTCTTCTTCAGTTTTTAAGTTACTTCCTTTCATTGCCTAGAATTATTTGTTAATGTACTTACATGCTCATTTCCTGAAAAGCATTTTTTTTTTTTAAGAAAGAGGGTCAATAAGAGAAAGAAAATTAGTTTTATTTAGTTTTTCATGTGGTTTTTGTTGCTCTGACACTTAGTTGTGTATGTATTGCTGGGGTTTGAACCTGTGTCTTTGTGCATGCCTGGCAAATGCATAACCACTGAGCCACCACTCCAGTGCCTGAAGAGCATCATTTTATATCTATATTAAATTTTTTCTTTATCTTTATTTTATCTTATTTTTTGATATTAGAGATTGAACCCAGGGGCACTTAACTGCTAACCACATCCCCACCCCTTTTTTTATTTTTTTTTTGAGACAGGGTCTCCCTAAGTTGCTTAAGGCTTTGCTGAATCGTCAAGGCTGGCTTTCATCTTGTAGTCCTCCTGCCTCAGCTTCCCCAACTGCTGGGATTATAGGCATGTGCCAATATGCCTGGCATCTTTTTTCTCTCTCTTTAAAGATTTCTGTTGTTTATATTTTTCAGTCTTAAACATGTAGACATTACCTCATTGTTTCCTGTAGCTTCTTTATTTAGTTCAGTTCATTTAGACCAGTATTAACCCTCAGGCTTCATTTAATTCAGTGATCTGTATTCCTCACCACAGACATTTTAAAAAAATGACCACAGATTGTAGACTTTAAAAGATTTTCAGGTCATGGACAAGTGGTGAAAAGTGAAATGATTACAGGTAAGCCTGAACTTGGACCGTACTTGGGTTTTGCACAGTGGTCTCAAGAAGAGTGGTCAGAGTCATTTATTTCCTGGAGGCGTCAGATGTTAAAACAGGGAAACTTCATTCCAACCATAAGATAGTAAAATTCATGGTGAAATTAGATGATACCATGTGTAAAATGTGCTTTTATAAATTTTTGTTATGAAAACTCAAAATCTAATATTAAAAACATTGTAAAAATTCCTCTTGTGCTTTTTTGCTGTAGAGAGCATAGCATGAATTGACTTGATTGAGCCTTTTGGAGCTCAAGGAATTTATGACTAGCATTACCATTTCATAGATTTTAGGGACCTTTGTACCGTATTCAAATCAGTTATTAGAAATTTTTCTGATTCATTTTTTTACTTGTTTTAAAAGTCATTTAGTAAGTGATGGGTGAGGGAAGGCAATTTTTAGTACTTCAATGTGTCTTTTTTTTTTGAGAGAGAGAGAGAAAGAAAGAGAGAATCAGTTTTATTCATTTTTCCATTTGGCTTTTGTTGCTCAGACTCTTCATTGTGTATGTGGTGCCGGGGTATGAATCCTCGTCCCTGCTCATGCAAGGAAAGTGCCGAAACCACTGAGCCACCGCTCCAGCCCCTTCATGTCTTGTTCTTAAAGTTTCCCAACCAAGCATTGCACTTCCTGCCTTGAGAGGGTATACCTTGGAAAAAGGCAGCCTCTTTTAAAGACCTGGGTGGTCAGTAATAAATATCTATGACTTTTGTCTTCAGTGATCCCAACTGTTTGCCTGGACATTTTTTGTTAGCACCTGTTGGTACTTTTCGTGTTCTAACCATGAATCTTTTTTTAAAAAACAATTTTCTTTTTATTTTTTAAAGAGAGAATCAATTTTATTTATTTTTCTCTCTGGCCTCTTTCTCTGAAAATTAGTTGTGTATGTGGTGCTGGGATTCAAACCTGGGTCCTCACATGTGGATGCCAGGCAAGTGTTCTAACTGCTGAGCCACTGCTCCAGCACCTAACCCTGAATCTTGGTACCATGTTGTTTCCTGAAATTAAAGCATTAAGTTGTTCTTGCTCTTGTGGAAACCTTCCTGCTTTAAAGTTTCACTACAACTATATTGCTCTTTCATTATTTATTTTTGTAGTATTGTGGATTGAACTCAGAGTGCCCTGTGTCTCTGACTTTCATCCCTAGCCCTTTATTTATATATATATATATATATATGTATATATATATATATATATATATTATTTTTTAATGAGAGAAACAACTTTATTTAGTTTTTCACATGGCCTTAGTTGCTCCAACACTTAGTTTTACGTGGTGCTGGGGTTTGAACCCGGGTCCTTGTGCTTGCCAGGCAAGCACCGAAACTGCTGAGGCACTGCTCCAGCCCCTAGCCCTTTATATTTTTAATTTTGATATGGTCTTGCTAAGTTGCTTAGAATTTCTAATCCTCCCACCTCAACCTCCCCAGTAGTTGGGATTATAGGCACATGTTGTATCTGGCTGCTCTTAGTATTTTATTTTGTTTTTGGTACTGGAGTTTGAGGGGTACTTAACCACTGATCCACATCCTCAGGCTCTCTCTCTCTCTTTTTTTTTTTAATTTTTATTTTTGGAGACAGGGTCTCACTAAGTTGTTGAGGCTGGCCTTGAACCTGCAGTTCTGCCTGAGCCTCCTGAGTCCCTGGGAATTACAGGCATTTATTTGCCTCTGTGCCTAGTGCTCTTTGTATTTTAAGGAGACACTAGTTCTGCTGAAATCTTTACTTGGTTTAAATAAGTGACTTTCAACTCTATTCAATTTAGCATTCCATTTTGTATTTTGTAATCAACTGTTCTAAAATGAATTTTAATCTTGGTGTGGTGGTATACACCTATAATACCAGTGGCTTTGGAGGCTGAGGAAGGAAGATGGCAAATTCAAAGCCAGCCTTAGCAATTTAGCAAGGCCTTATCTAAAAATAGAAAGGGCTGGGGATGTGCTCAGTGATGAAGCCTACCAGGGTTAAAAAAGAAATTTACAAATGATATAAGTAGGTTGGGAGTGTAGTTCAGCTTGGATTGTGTTATTATTAGCATATACAAGGGCCTGGGTTCAGTCCCCAGCACCTAATAATAATAATAATAATATTATTATTATTATAATTTACCTATACTCATAATGCATGCTCAATGGCACAAATAAATACTACTTTAACCTCAGTAGAGAAATAATAGGAAAGTAGTTCATTATAAAGCAGTGTATGTTTCATACATGCAGATATTACATAAAAAGACATAGTATAGTATTCAGATTTTGCAAATACTTTATATGAATGTGTTTGGATATTTTTCCAAAATGCTCTCTGGGTAAGTCTAACACAGACCATCATAACTACCCCTACCTGGAGCAACCTAAGGCCTCATGCATACTAGCCAAGTGCATTACCACTGAATTGTATATACCCCCACTTCCTCTCCAACACTCCAAGTGCTTTCTATACATGGTTTAGAGACTTAACAAATTTGCCACCTCTTATCTTCCGTTCAAGCAATCAAAAATGTTTTTTCTTATTCTTAAGTCCCTTATGTTTTCTTGTTAGTGGTCCAGTACTCTTTGCTTTTTTTCTTCGAATTCTGTAAGGCTTAGGTTTTCTCTTTTCCAGTCCACTGGTATATTCCTTCTATCAGTGCTTCTCAGCATTTTCATTAACAACCCCTTCATATCCCCTGGGCTTTGATGTTGATGCACCTAAAGAAGTCCTTAGAGGAGATATTTCCTAGAAGTTTCACATTTTATCTTAAATGTTCACATCTTTAGTAGATTTATTAAGCTAATTTTTAAAAAGAGAGTGGGACAGTGAGAATCATTTTATTTAGTTCTTCATGTGACTTTCATTGCTTTAACACTTTGGTATGTATGTGGTGCTGGGGTTTGAACCCATGCCAGGCAAGAACCATAACCGCTCAGCCACCTACCGCTCCAGCACTAGGTAATGTTTTTATAGGCAGAAATTTCTTCCCTGTATATGTCTGACCAAAACTGATGATCTAGGAAGATGAATTATATATTATTCCAGTGTCTTGAAGTATTTCATGTCACACAGGACTGTTGTACCTTCACCATACAGAGTATACATTGTGAAATGCAGCACTATTGATTCTCTTTAATGATGGTACTTAAAACATTTTGTAGGATTGTAATTTTTTTTTTTTTTTTTTTTTTTTTAAAGAAAGAGGGGCAGGGGCTGGAGCAGTGGCTCAGCGGTTGTGGCACTTGCCCAGCATGCGCAAGTACATGAGTTCGAACCCCAGCACCCACGTACACAACTGAGTGTCAAAGCAATGAGAGCCATGTGAAAAGCTCAATAAAGATTGATTCTGTCTGTGTCTCTCTCTCACTGTCCTTCTTTCTTAAAAAAAAAAAAAAAAAAAAGACAAGCAATTTTTTTTAAGGGGAGGACAGTGAGAGAGACAGAATCGATTTTTTTTGAGTTTTTTTTTAACATGGCTTTTGTTGCTCTAATGTTTAGTTGTGTATATGGGTGCTGGGGTTTGAACTCATATACTTGCTCATGCTGGGCAAGTGCCGTAACCGCTGAGCCACCGCTCCAGCCCCGAGAAGCAACTTTTTATTTAGTTTTTT
>PVKS010021065.1:0-35769 GCA_004027875.1 Aplodontia rufa | reverse complement strand
GACAGAGAGCAAAACTGAAGTGTGGGAAAAGAGGAGGAGAGACAGGAAAAACCAGAGGGCGACGTGAAACAAATTGTGTTGCGCCTCTCGAGCCTTGGTAAGGAGTTCCGTTCCAAATACCAAGACAGACCATTCGAGAGTGTGAGCCAGCATGGCAGGATTCAATGCCATTGAAATTCTTAAAATATACACATCATTAGATTTGGGTTTTGCACACCTACATTTAAAGCAAGATCAGATTAAAACTTTCTTTTTTCTTATTGTCTTTGAATAGTTTTGTCGTCAAGGTTATATAGCATTGCAAAACAAATTAGACAGAATCTCTTCCCCTTTCGTTCTCTAAAATATTTGGAGTAAGACTAGAATTATCTGCCTTTTGAATATTTTATAGATATTGCTGGTAATTCTGTCTCACCCTGATGTTAATTTCCGCATAGATTTGTGTTTTGATATATTTAGTAGTTACGTGTCTCAGTACTTTCCAGTTATTTGGGTGAATTTGGCAAGTTGCATTTTTCTAAAAAACCCATTTCTTTTCAGATTTACTAAATATTTCTACACAGCCTTGTACTTCTAACCAACATGGAATAAAAGGACACCTGAAACAACTGATGATTATTGGCAAAACACATGAATTGAAGTCTTTAACGCCTTGGGCATCAGGCAACAGTGAAGAGCAACCCCTGGGAGATGGAGAGCAAGTCAGATGAGCACCAAGACTGCCCAGCAGAAGGCCTTGGAGAACGTCCAGGCTGGGCAAGGGTGGGGAGCCCCAGGTGGAGTGTGGAGGATGCCAGAGATCAGAAGGCAGAGCTAAGACAGAGGCGGTGAGAGTGTGGGCAGGACGGACAGGGCAGGCGCACAAAGGATCTCAGACGGAGGAGCTAGCAGAGCACAGATCCACACGAGAAAGCCATCCCAGCCGTGGAAAGAATAAAGGGAACAGTATGAAGAGCTCCCTCGGAGCTGGGGAAAGTACCAGCCGCTCCGGAAAATCTCGTAATTCATGGAGCACGAGGCTGAGCCCTGGGAAGAATGCTTCCAAAGGGAAAATGATCTGCTCCAGTTTAAACACCACTCTGGTCCTACCTAATAAATTGTAAAAGCAAGAACCAAGAAAAAAAAAAATGAAACTGTTCTATGTAACTTCATGGGGCATCAAAATAAAATAAGGATTTTTATGGAAAGGCAGCTACATCCAGCATGAAGCAAGAGAAAATTCACAATGTTTTATAGTCAGTCAAAATTTGCTAAGTAAGCAAAGAAAAAGACATTAAAATATAGCCCAGAATAAGAAGAAAACCAGTCAACCGAAACTGATCCGGAATCGTTGCCATTTTTAGCACTAGCATATAAAAGAACAGTTATTATAACTGCACTCCATGTGTAGAAAAAGAAAAAAGAATGAACATGCTAAGTAGCGATGTGTAAGACAAAAAAATGACCCAAAACAATAATGTCAAATGTCAATATTTTGCAACAATCAATAAAAGTAATAAACCCGTAGCCCAGTGTTTCTCATCTGGAGGCCACGTTGACCTCAGGAGACAGAGGCAGCCTGGAGACACCATTGATGGTTACAACCCAGAATGGTGGTGGCATCTAGCAGGCAGAGGCCAGGATGCGCTAACCATTCCGCAACGTACAGGAAACCACCCACGTCAAAGAACATTCCACTTCAAGAATGGTTCAACAACACAGATGCTGAGAAACTTCTCTGACCAGACTGATTGGGGTGAAAGGAAAGAGAGGAGACACAAATTACCAATATCAGGTAAAAAGATGACATCATTGTAGATTATATATACCTTAAAAGCACCGTAAGAGGGCTGGAACGGTGGCTTAGCCGTTACAGTGCTTGCCTGGCATGTGTGAGAACACAGGTTCGAACCCCAGCACCACATACACAGCAAAGTGTTAGAGCAATGAAAGCCACAGGAAACACTAAATAAAATTGACTATCTTTTTCTCTCACTGTCCCTCCCTCTCTTTAAAAGAAAGAATAAAAGCCAAATAAGACCTGGGGCATAGGGGCTGGGGATGTAGCTCAGTGGTAGCTCAGTGTAGCATGCAGGTCTGAAACCTTGGGCTCAATCCCTGGTACAGGGGAAAAAAGTATAAGTCAAAATTATGAATAACTAATATAATAATGAATCCCACTATTAGGTATAATTATTAATCTACCAATATGTAATTTGGACAAAGTTGACTAATTTACTGAAAGACACAAGTTACAAAGCTCACTGAAAAAAAAAAGACCAAATCATATATATTATAGAAATCAAATTTTTATGTTTTAAAATGTTTTCACAAAGAAAACTTCAGGATCAGGTGGCAAATTCTATCAAATATTTAAAGAAGAAATAGTATTAATTCCACAAAAATTAAAGTAGAGGGATTACACCCAAATCTGTTCTATGAAAATAGCATTAACCAAAACCAAACAATGATATTATTTAAACACACACACACATAGAGCCCAGCAGACCAATATCTTCCATGAACAAACACACAAAATTTCCTAATAAGATATTAGTAAATCAAATTGAATCGTATATGAGAAGGAAACTCGTGACCACAAGGAATTCACACCAGCAATGCAAAAGTGTTCGGACATTCAGAATCAATGATTGTGCTGGGGGTGTAGCTCAGTGGTAGAGTGCTTGCCTAGCACGTGCAAGGCTTAGTGTTCAGCCCCCAGCACCAAAAATATAGATGATTGTTATATTGTATGCATGTAAAAATATGTAACAATGAAACCCACTCTTAGGTATGATTATAATGCACCAATAAAAATTTTTAAAAATAATCAGTAAAAAAAATTAACGTGCTTCACTATTGTAACAAACTGGGAGAAACCTGATGAATATCTTAATCCAGCAAGCATTCCTGAATTACACAATAACAAAAAAAAAATTCTCTCAGTACATTGAGAATAGAAGGGGCTTCTTCAAGTTGTGCTCATGACAGTTTTAGGAGAGACAGTAAAATGGCTAGGTTGTCAGGACCATGGGCCCCATTCATCCGTACCTAGAAGCTGCCAGTAGAGAGTGATTGACAGGTATGCTCAGGGCCTTCAAATGCAGACGACCATGAGGCTCACCTGTGGGAGCAACTCCTTTGGGGGGGGCACTAAAAAATAGGGGTGGACACAGATGGGAACTTGGAAAGAATTGCTGCCTGTTTTGCATAGATTTTAACCAATGACGTTGGTGCTTAGTTTCAATGCCTGTTTTACATAGAGTTGAACCAATGATTTTGGTGCTTTTCTCAATGCCTGCTTTACATGAATCTTAATCAAGGCTCAAACCCCAAATCAATATAACCCCCAGCCTAACCTCCATTAGGCAGTGTCCTGCTTCCAGGTGCCCCTCTGCCCCATGGAGACTCTGCTCTCCTTCCTTCAAAAAATCCTACTCCTTTTACTCCTCCTCCCGTGGTTGTCTGTGGATTTTATTCTTCAAGTTTGTGAGACAAGAACCCAGAAGAAGATTGGCACTGAATTCCCGGGGTGAATTTCCTCCACACCAAGAGCTGCAACACCCAGCTTTTAGCTGGAGAGCTGCTAACACTATTTCGGCTGCAGACACCTGCAGCCAGCCCAAATTCCCAGTTTTAGCTGGGAATGGCTGCAAAGACTAAAAGTGGGCTGTTTTGGCTGCTGGAATCTGTAGTGGCCCAGACTCCATTTGCCAGTGGGAGCAGAGAATCCGGCCTCATCTCAAAATCCCTGCATCACTTGCTAAGAGGCATCTATGAAAATGTGCAGCTAACATAGGCTTAATGTTAAGGGTGGATCCTTTCCTGCTAAGACACAAAATAAGACAAGGGACTGGGGACGCAGCCCAGTGGTAGAGTGTTTGCCTGGCATGCCCAAGGCACTGGGTTCAATCCCTTGCACTGGGAAGGGTGACAAGGCTGCCCACCACTACGTATGCAGCCCTGTACTACAGGATCAAATGACAAGAAGTCCAACACCCCACCCTACTCCACAGAGAGGAGGGCCCAGCTCTGAGCTCTCAGGGGCTGGATGGGGGCCTCAGATTCTGTCCCCCACCCCAGCAACAACATGACACGCCCTCTTCCCCTGCCCAAGGGGTGGCTGAGGAAGCTCGTTAAATCAGGAGCAGTAGTTCAGTGATAAGAGCACTTGCCTGGTATGTGTGAGGACCTGGATTCAAACCCCAGCACACATACACAACTAAGTGTCACGAAAACTAAAGCCAAATGGAAAAACAAATAAAATTGATTCTCTCTTCCTCTCTCTCTTTAAAAGAGAAAAAAAAGAGAGCTCCGTTAAGATAGAGTTGCATAACATTGAACCTAAAAGAGCCTAGTTTCAATAGGAAACCTTTGGTTATATTTAGGATCAGAAAGATCTCAAACGGAATGGAAAAATGACACTGAGTTGGTGCCCACCGTGAGATGGCAGAGGTAATAGAACTGTCTGATGAAGATTGCGAAATGATAAAGTATTTAAATGAGCAATTACAAACACGTGTGAAACAAAAAAAAATGGACGGTCTCAGCAAATAATAGATGATAATGTGAAAGAAGCAAACGAAAATTTCACAACCAAAACACGCAACAACCAAAATAAAGGATTCACTGAGCTGGGTGCAGTGGGGCACCCTTGTAACCCCACCTACTCTGGAGGCTGAGGCAAGAAGCTCAGAAGTTTGAGGCCAGCCTGGGCAACTTAGACCCCTTCTCAACATAAAATGTTGTTTAAAGGGGGCAGGAACCTGGAGCTGTAGCTCAGTACCAAAGTGGGAGAAGAGAATTCAGTGCATAGGCTCAATGGCAGGATGGAGGGACGAAAGAATCAGTGAACTGCACAGAAAGCAGTGAGAATTAACCCGGAGCATGGTGAGGATGTGTAAAGGAAAGAAGGAGGTACTGAGGCACTCAGAGGAGTAAAATAAAACCAAAGAAGAGCTAACATTCGCCTCATTAGAATCCCAGAGTCAGAGGAACCAAAGGACAGGGCTGAAACAGGACTCAAAGAAATAATGAGTGAGAATTACGTAAACCTGGTACAAACCAAAGAACCTATAGATTCAAGAAGTTCAGCTAACCTTGAACAGAATAAACCCAAAGGAATGCATCCCCAAGAACCTTATAGGCAGGGGAACCACAGATAAGTGTGGGGGAAGGGGAGAGGGAGGGAGGATGGGGAGGGATCCAGGGAAACAATCGACAATGTAGCACACTCTTCACCCCCTGAGAATCCAATAATACCTATGCAATCATTTAATTCTGGAAAATTCACAATCTAAACATTTATATTGTTTGAAGGGGTGAAATATAGAAAAATCAAGAGACTGGGGTGGGGGCAATCTGGTTTAGGAACAAATGCATATCATATTGTTACTTTATATGTATTTATGATTATACAATAACTCAACTCCTTAATAAAATTTTTTTTTAAAAAAAGGAACTTCATAGGTAATAATAAGGTAAAGTTCTGAAAAACTAAGGGCAACTTTTCTCAGAAAGAGAACCTTGAATGCAGCAAGAGCGAAATGACTTTTATAAACACCATGTACTCTAATATTTTCCTCAAAGAAATCCAAGCCCATCCTGAACCCCCCAGGCCCGCTCCACCAGGGCCCTGTCGGTGACTCATCTGCTCTGCTTCTCCAGATTCACTGTTCTGACAGGTCATGCAACACATGAGCTCTATAACTGTTTTCTTTCACTTGTGCATAATGGTCTCAAGATCTATACATGTTGTGGCATGTATGAGTATTTCATTGGCAAATAATATTTCATGGTATGAATACACCACTTTTTTTAATTCAGTTATCAATCAAAGATCATTTCAGTTGATTCCACTTTGGTGCTATTATGAATAATCTGGAGGTGACACAAATTGGTCTGTAACCGGCTAAGTTTTACCCATGACCTGGGTGGTAGTTATAAGAGTTCACCATACAATAATTATTTATTATGTAAATATGTTTCATGTGATTTATGAATATTTAAAAATTTTAAAAAATCATTAGGATCCTTATAACTTATGTAAGTGAACTGATTTTTTTAATCTGTTATTTTGTTTGTTTTTCCTTTATCTACTCATTTATGCAGCGGTGCTGGAACCCTGTCCTTGTGCATGCCAGGCAAGCACTCTACCACTGAGCCACCTCTCCAGCCTCAAATCACGATAACTTTTGAGGAGAGGGGCTCAAACATGGCCCCAAAATTCTGAAGACATGGTTCTATCCCCCTTTTTAATCTAATTGGTAGTTACATGGGTATGTGTAAAAATGTGCTACAATGTACATATTTTACTCTTCTGTGTCTGCTTTACTTCAATAATAGAGGTTATTTTTAAAATTAAAGAAAGAAAGCACAATAGAGTGTCCCTTGGCCTCTGTTTCCATTTACCCTGCATGTTTTATTTCAGGAAATGCTGCTTTCTGGTATCCTCTGTGTCATGGGAGAAATGCATAATTTCATCCTCTATTTGGAAAGAGCGAGGCTGTTCCATTATTTAGCTGGCGCTGTGTGGAAGTGGTGCTTAAGCAGGGGCTCTTGCTGCCAGAAATGTCTTGCAATCTATCATGCTAGACACCGTTGATTTGTGTTTTAAATGCTGCCTAATGCCTTTGGTAGTATTTGAATTCTTATTGTAAACTGTGAAAGCTATCTGCAGGGAATCCAGACCTTTCCTGTTTCTCATTTCCTTCGTTGTTGGAGATAACATCATAGTATATAGAGAGGACCCAGTTATTTCCAAACCCATAGATTCGTCGGGGCTGGGTGATGTCAAATCGGCACCTGAATAAATAAAACATGAGCCCATTAGTGAAGCTTATGTGACCTGCCGGCATCATTAGGTTTTGCTGTGCACAGGAAGCCAGCTGGGATCAGGCCTTTCATAACGAGGGCATCTCTGGAGAGACCTCACAAACTCAGCCTTTGCTTTTTGAATAAGCATTCTGGTGTTTTCTTTCCAGGAAAGGGGCTTACTTCGTTTTCAGAGTGCTGTAATTCAAACCTTGCCCTTCTAGGGGTCCTGCCACCTGCTGGGAATGGAGTCTCCAGCCAGATCCCATGGAAACTCACTCCCACCAACCCAAGTTATCTAATGACCCAGTAGAAGCAGAGAGTTCACTAGGCCTTCCATCGCTGATACTGGCAATCTCTGCAAGGACCCCCAGCTTGATAGGACAAACTTGTTACTTTACAATTCAAGGTCACGTCATGTATGTTAATGTTTAATTTGCAGGGCAGGGGGATTGCTGGGGATTGAACCCAGGACCTCACGAATATTAGGCAAGCACTCCACCATTGAGCTGCACCCCCAATCCTGTGTTAATGTTAAGAGTGTAATGTTTAGCCTGGAGTGATGGCGAAACCCTGTAATCTCAGTGTCTTGGGAGGCTGAGGCAGGAGGATCACAAGTTCAAAGCCAGCCTCAGCAACTTAGCAAGGCCCTCAGCAACTTAGTAAGACCCTGTCTCAAAATAAAAAATAAAAAGGCCAGGCCTGTGTGAAAGGTGGTCAACCTCATGTATTAGACCCAGCAAAGGTGTAGCAACACGTAACCTAGGGTATTCATAGACATGTATTGGGAAGGACAGGGGAGGGGATGGGGGAGGAAAGGGTGGGAGAATAGGGTGGGATCTAGGGAGTAAAACTAATTTAAGAAGATATATATAATATTGTTACTTTGGATGCATTTTTGATTGTACAATAACTAAATTTCTTAATAAAAAATGAAAAAATAACAAGGGCTAGGGATGTGGCTCAGGGGTTGAGTGTCCCTGGATTTAATCCCTGGTACAAAAAAAAAAAGAGTGATGTATCAATCTGGACCCAAACTTCCCAGATTCAGCCTTGCCACTTAGTAGTCACGCAAGCTTGGGCAAGTTATCTAGACGTTAGTTTACTCATCCAGAGACCACGCTGGAAACTCCCACGCAGGGCTCAGGTGAGAAACGCCGTTAACGTATAGAAAGCACCAAGAACAGCACTGTTCTTAGTGTCCTCACCGCCATTCCTTGTAGCTGCGTGAGCTTGCGCACATCAGCGAAGCTCTGCAGTTTCCTTTTCTATAAAAGAGAAACAACGAATACAGTACCGACTTGAGAGGGTTGTTGTACGTACTGAGTAAGTTAATTCATTTACTGTGCTTAGTGACCTGTGGAGCACATAGTAAGCCCTCAGTGAAAGTTAACTGCTATTATTTGGTCTTTTCTGTTTTCTCACCTGCATAAATATAGATAGGAAGGTGAACTGAATTTTATTTCTACAACATGTTCACCCATTTTCAGGGAAAAAAATACCTTTTTTAATTTCTCTATTATGTTTTTCAGGTTATAATAAATATATTTCAATAATAATAAATATGGGAAAGAGAAGAAATAAGATTTTATAATCTCACTATGTAATTATATGCATTGTATATATGTTATTTTTTCTCTCCAGTCCTTTCTCCACCACACACAAACTCAGAGCAGGATAAAAGGGGATCATCATTTGAATTCCTTTTAGAGGGAAACCATCTCACTTTAGCAAAAATCCTAAATAACATCACTTACATGGAAAGTGAAATTGGCATGGAATTAGTAATAGTCAAGGACACAGAAAGAACACAAAACTTTTCTGTAACAATAGAGAAAAATATTCTTGATGTGTACAGCAAGCAAAATGGAAAAGCAGAGGGACGGCTTAAAATGTAGTGAAGTGCTAGGGGGTCTAAGAAGCAAAGTCTGGTGTTAAAACCAGATAATTCTATAATTCCACTTCTGGGGGTTTATCTAGAAAAATTGAAATCAGAACCTCAAAGAGAGATACATTCCCATGTTCATCGACGCGTTTACAATAGACATAAGAAACAACCCACGTGTTCATCAAAAGATGAATACAAGCCAGGCGCAGTGGCACACACCTATAATCCCAGTGATTCAGGAGCCTGAGGCAGGATCACAAGTTCAAAGCCAGTCTCAGCAACTTAGCAAGGCCCTAAGCAACTTAGTGAGACCCTGTCTCAAAATAAAATGTAAAAAGGGCTAGGGATGTGGCTCAGTGGTTAAGCATCCCTGGCTTCAATCTCCAATATCAAAAAGAAGAAAGAAAGAAAGAAAGAAAGAAGAAAGAAAGAGAAAATGTAGTTTATATATACAATAGAAATCTATTTTTAATTTTTTTTTTTTTTTTTTTTTTGTACCAGGGACTGAACCCAAGGACACTTAACCACAATCCCAGCCCTCTTTTTTGAAACCGGGTCTCACTAAGTTGCTGAGGTTGTCCTTGAAATCGTGCTCCTCCTGCCTCAACCTCCTGAGTTGCTGAGATTTCAGGCACATGCTACTGTGCCCAGGTTAGAATATTATTCAGTTTCAAAAAAGAAGGAAATTATGCCATTTGCAATGACAACATGAAGAGACCTGGAAGACATTATGGTAAAGAAAAATAAGTCAGTCACAGAGGGACAGATATTGCACAATTCTGTTTATAGGAGTAAACTCAAATAGTCAAACTGGAAGAAGCAGAAATCGTAATGGTGATCCCCGTGGAGGGAGAACGAGGGAGGAAAAGATCCTACAGGGAGGAGAAAGCAGAGAGGCCTAGATGGGGCCCATTTGCTCCATTTATAAAAGCCCTCTCATGAAAACTACCTTAATCCCTCTCCAGGGCAGAGCCCCAGCATCCCACTTCTTAAAGTTTCCACCATCTCCCACACTGCCACCCTGGGGACACATGGGTCTTTGGAGGACATTCAAACCAAGCCCAAACTGTGGCATTCCACCCCAAAGGTCCATGTCTTTTACAAAGCAAAATGCATTCATTCCACCCCAAGAGAGCCCAGATCTAAAGTGTGCCAGCATTGCTCAAAAGTCTAAGTTCAGGGACTGGAGTGGTGGCTCAGCTGTTACGGTGCTTACCTGGCATGCACGAGTACAGAGGTTTGAACCCCAGCACCATGTACACAATGAAGTGTCAGAGCAACAAAAATCACATGAAAAACTAAATAAAAATTGCTTCTCTCTCTCTCTCTTTTTTAAAAAAAATAATCCCAATGCTCCAAATCCAGCATCCTGGACACAGCATGGCTGCCCTGTGGCTTTGCTGGTCCACACGCTCACTGTCTTGGGCACTCACTGATATTGACAGCTTTACTGGGCTGCCCTGTACATCACTGATCACTCCACCTTTCTGGGGTCTCCTCTGCAGCACCACACCCACAGACATGCCCCCATCAGGGCTCCATTCGGGGACTCTGACCCTCCAGCACACTACACTGCCTGGCCTCCAGGGTTTCTCTTGAAATCTCAGTGGAAGCCACTGCATTCTGGACACCTGCAAAATAGCAGCTCCCAGTAGCTCCACCTTGGGGGCCAAACCTTCAACGCCCGGACCCTTGAGGGATACACCAGATACAGAGAGTAGATCTCATGTTAAGTGATTTACACACACACACACACACAAGAGGAAACTTTTGAAGATGTTAGATGTTCCTTATCTTGATTGTGGTGACATGATGTATAATATCCAAACTTATCAGAATATATACACCAAATAAGTACAATTTTTTAAAATCAATCAGATCACAATAAAGCCATGTAAAAGTCTGACATAACTTTAACCATTTGTGACATAAACCCTATCCATGTGCCAAATGGAGTCTTCTATGGTCACCAAAACTCTGTGTGACCATGCACATGTTTGGGTCACATAAAAGCATGGAGACATGCAGAGTACCACATTCAAACCAGTGTGGTGCAGAAGAGAGCCTGGTTGTCACAGAGGCTAATTGTTCCCAAGTTTCTTGTAACCACTTCTTTGATACCAGGGCTCCTACACTTTGTCTGAGGATACAGCTCAAGTCTCCATTTCCCTCTCTTGCCGCCAGGCATCCACATGAAATGAATGGTGGAGGGGAGAGGAAATGGTAGATGTGACTTCTTGGCCTAGATTATAAAACCTTCAAAACATTATGGATCCTGTGGGTCCAATGCAATGATCTCCCTTGGGGAGGAGGCAAGGTTTCCTAAACTAGGAGGATGCAGGTTGTGAAAGCCACAAGAATTCCAAATGGGTCAGACTCTCTGTCTGTTGTCGGTTTCATTGCCAAACCAGGGCCCAGAACAAACAACAGAGAAGATCATTCTTCCTAGAGAGCAGAACCAGAGTCCAATCTGCAAGTCAGCCCACTGTGAGAGCCAGGTAGTCACAGTTCCTATCCGTCCAGATCCGGCCACTGGAGTGGCCCATTGCCTGCTGTGTGTTCCCCATGCAAACAAGGTTTCTGTTGAAGTTGTCCTGCTTCCAGTCTACCACTTAAGAGGGGGAAAAGATGGGCAGAGAAGAGATATAAGAAGCATACAGACCACAAGAAGCCACACCCAAACAGGATGAAGAATCCCAGCCACTACACTGGATGAGCTTTGGAGAAGTTAAACTCAGTTGAGGAGGTGATATGTGCCGTTCATTGGAAGGGAGGGGCATATTAGCATGTAGGCTTCCAGAAGAATCAATAGTGGTGGTCCACTAATAGTTCCCCCACCAAACCCACGTTCCCTGTCTTCCACACTAGCAGATGTTACCGGAACCAGCTCAAGTTCTGTTTCCCAGCCTCCCTTGCACCTAAATATGGCCAGGAAATGAGAGCAGGATTGCCACGTCTCACGTCCGGATCATGTCCCCAAAATAAATGAGCATGCGCTGTTACAGCTCTATTTGTCTCTTTCCCAGTGCTTGGAAGAGTGCAAGAACTTCCATTTACCAGCACTTACCAGCCCTAGCCTTGATGATTTTTTTAAAAAAAGAAAGAGACAGAGAGTGATAGAGGGAGAGAGAGAATCGACTTGATTTATTTTTTTCATCTGGGTCTTGTTTTTCTAACACTTAGTGTGTACGTGGTGCTGGGGTTTGAACCCAGGTCCTCACGTGTGCTAGGCAGGCACTCCAACTGCTGAGCTACCACTCCAGCCCAACTTGCTTTTAGAACAATGTCCCCAAGATGTCTGTGCCAAAGGACAATCTGTCACGGACTGACACTTTTTTTTTTTAAGAGAGAGGGAGAGAGAGAGAAAGAAAGAATCACTTCTATTTAATTTTCATTTGGCTTTCATTGCTCAGACACTTCGTTGTGTATATGGTGCTAGGGTTTGAACCCACGTCCCTGCGTATGCAAGTCAAGCGCTGAATATCCTGAAACCACTGAGCCACCACTTCAGCCCCACACACTGACACTTTTGAAGAACATTACAAAATTAAATTGCTTAAAATCATAAAGTGAATATAAAATAACACAAATCCCGTATATTTTATTAAATACACTAATAATAAAATTATACTTCCATAAATAAAATAAAAAATAATAGAAAAATTATAAAAACTGCTCACATTAAATTTAGCTAAAGACATGAAAGACTTATTCACTAAAAATAATAGAATATTGCTGGGAGAAACTAAAGAAGAACTGAGGAAATTGGAAAATATAACATGTTCAAGTCCTGGAAAACTCAATATTCTCAATTCTCCCCAAATTGATTTATAGAGTCAATGCAATCTCAGACTCCTGCAGGGCTGCTGACCTAGTTCTAAAACAGAAATGGAAATTCCCACAGACTCAGAATACAAAAGTCATTTTCAAAACTGGAAAGCTGGAAGAAACTACCTGATTTCAAGATTTACTATAAGTTTTAGTAATTAAGATAATTGGCAATTCAATGGGGAAAGGAAAGTACTTTTTACAAATAGTGCTGGAACAACTAGAGATCTACGTAGGGAAAAAAAAAAGATCACTGATCCTCACCTCAGACCATAAATGTACTATAACCTTGAATTACAAAATGAAGAAGAAGGTGAAGAAGAAGAAGAAGAAGAAGAAGAAGAAGAAGAAGAAGAAGAAGAAGAAGCAGCCAACATTTTTAAATTAGAACATAGGAGAAAATCTTTATAACCTTGAGGTAGGAAAAGTCATCTTAACTCCAAAAAAACTAAAAAACTAAAAAACATTTTTTTTTTCAAAAGTCATCATTAGGGCTAGAGTGGTGGCTAAGCGGTTATGGTGCTTGCCTGGCATTCACAAGTATACGGGTTCAAACCCCAGCACCATGTACACATCAAAGTGACAGCAATGAAAGCCAAATGAAAAACTAAATAAAGTTGATTCTCTCTTTCTCTCTCTCTCTCACTGTCCCTGTCTCTCTCTCTCTCTCTCTCTCTCTTTTTAAAGTCATCATTATGAAAATTTAGCTGGGTGTGGTGGCGTACACCTGTAATCCCAGCAACTCCAAAGGTTGAGGCAGGAAGATAACAAGTTCAAAGCCAGCCTCAGCAACTTGGCAAGACCCTGTCTTAAGATAAGAAATAAAGGACTGAAGATGTAGCTCAGTTGTAAAGCATCTCTGGGTTCAATCCCTAAGAAATAGAAAATTGAAAGACAAGAAGGGAAGATTCACCCCACATGTCTGAAATGAGACTTATATCAGAATATTTAAAGTACTCTGACGAATGCTCAACAGTTACAGCGCTTGCCTGGCATGCAGGGGTATGCAAGTTCGAACCCCAGCACCATGTACACAACGCAGTGTCGAAGCGACGAAAGCCACATGAAAAACTAAATAAAATTGATTCTCACTGTCCCTCTCTCAAAAAAAAACTAAAACAAAAAAAACTCTGACAATAACAAAAATACAACCACAGTTTTAAAAGGATTTGAACAGACTCTTCATAGAAGAAGACATGAGAGACACCATCCTCAGTCACGCAGGATCTGCAAACTAGAACAATGAAATCCAACTAGGCCCAGTTGATGGCAAAAAAAATTTAATATCTGAACCCGGACAGTGGTAGGATTCAGACTAGAGGCCCCAGGGTCCCTGGAAGGCGCAGGTCCCATCAGAGTCCAGGAAGTCTCTGAGGACACACTCTTCATATCGGGGAGAGAGAGGTGGGAAGATTTGGTTTTGTGCCGATACTTCTATTCTCAGAGGGGACGATCTTATTAAAGTCTCTAAGTCCTAAAGAGAGAGAATGTGGAGAGTAAAAATGAAAACATCTGTTTGTGTCTTAGACACTGGGAGAAGGTGATTCTCAAGTTCGCATATGTAAATAAGAAAGCAAGAAGAGCCAGGGTGTTTTTGAAACTAAAGAAAGAAAAAGTAAATGAATACACAGTGAAATTGATGTACAAAAATGTAAAATACATTATTCACATCACAGGAATTAAAATAATGTGTGACATGAATAAGTAGAGGAGTAGAACAGAACTGAAAGTCCAGCCATAAATTTAAAAAAATAGGCGGATATTAGTATGTGATGAGGTAAGCTATCATATTGTTCGGTAGAATTCAGACAGCTGAGTGCAGATTTGGGAAGAGGAAAGCTGCATACATAGGTCACATGGTATACCACATTAAAACTCAGATGTATGAAGTTTTGTTTTTTCTTAAAGAGAAAGGACAGTGAGAGAGAGAGAGACAGAGAGAATCAATTTTTATTTTTTAGTTTTTCACATGACTCTTGTTGCTCTGACACTTAGATATGTATGTGGTGCTGGGGTTTGAACCCGTGTACTTGCACATGCCAGGCAAACACCGTAACCACCGAGCTATCACTCCAGCCCCTCAGATGTAGAAAGTTGTAAAAAAATGAAAATATAAAAGCATTAAAAGAAAACTTGGGGGGTTGGGGATTTAGCTCAGTGGCAGAGTGCTTGCCTAGCATGCGCAAGCCCCAAAAAGTTTACTTCAAGGGCTGATGAGGTGGCTTGGCGGTTACAACGCTTACCTGGCATGTGCAAGGATGCAAGTTCGAACCCCAGCACCACGTACACAAGGAAGTGTCGGAGCAATGAAAGCCACATGAAAAACTAAATAAAATTTTTTCTCTCCTCTCTCCCTCACTGTCCCTCTCTCTCTAAAAAACAAACAAACAAACAAACAAAAAAGGTGAAGAGGTCATGTCAAGAGCAAAGCTACTTTTCTAGGTGAGATAAAAGGTGTCTGGGCATGCAAGCCAAGAGATCTCTTATACAACCCACTTCCTGAGACATCTCACAACCAGCCAGCTTCCTGCCTCAGTTTCCATCAATACTCAAGTCACACTGGAAGTTTGGTTTTTTTAAAGTAAGAAGCAGTACACCCATATCCATCTCCGCATTTCTCAGTAGCCAAGAAGTGGAAGCAATTCAAACGTCCACAGCGGATGAATGGATAAACAGATGGTTTATCCACACAAGGGCGATCATACACACTTAGTAAGGAAGAAAATCCTGCAACATAGACAACCTTCAAGGACATTAGGCTACACAAAACATGCCAGTCACAAAAGAACAAAACCTACACGATTCTGCTCCTTTGAAGTATCTAATTAGTCAGAATCATAGAAACAGAAAGTTGGTTACCAAGGGCTGGGGGAAGGGCAATGAGAAATTAGTTTTAACAGGTATGGAGTTCCAGAATTACTAGATTAAAAAGTTCTAGATATCTTTTGGACAATAGTGTGAATATACTTACACTACTGAACAGCATACTTAGACATGGTTAAGATGGTAAATTTTGTTGTGTTTTTTACCACAATTAAAGAAAAAAAATTTTTTTTGGTACCAGGTATTGAATCCAGGAGTGCATAACTACTGAGCTACATTTTTCTTTAAAGAGAAAGAGGAACACTGAGAGGGAGAAAGAGAAGAGAGAATCAATTTTATTTAGTTTTTCATCTGATTTTCATTCCTCTGACACTTAGTTGTGTATGTAGTGCTGAGGTTTGAACCTGGGTCCTGGCGCTTGCAAGATGAGCACTGTAACCGCTGAGCCACCACTCCAGCCCCATCCCCAGTTCTTTTTTATTTTTTTATTTTGAGACAGGGTCTCAGTAAGTTGCTGAGGCTGGCTTTGAACTTGCAGTCCTCCTGCTTCAGCCTCTTGAGCCACTGGGATTACAGGCATGCACCTCCGTGCCCAGTTTTTACAACTATTTTTTAAAAGGAAAAAGATCACGCATGCACACACACACACACACACACAAGAAGTAGTTTTCCAAGCTAAAAGCCAATGCCAGCTAGGAATTCAGTGCAATGCTTTGGATACCAATCGTAGCTGTGTGCTGTAACTGGGTGATTTAGCCATAGTTCCTGGGTACGACACATTTAATCAGATTGGAACTCAGAACCTGAATTTTTCAACTATTGATAGCTGATTGAATTAAGTGCTGCCCGTGCCAAGTCTGGAGATGGGGAGGGAAGGGGAAAGGAGGGGAAAGGAAAAGGCCCACTCTTGACCAATAGCATGCAACTGGCGTAGCGCTTTCTGCAACAAGGGCACTGGATGAGTCCCTAGTAGTAGGACTGACCGGTCCCTAGTCACTTCTGGTGCTGACTCACTTGCTCTCAGAGATGCTCTCCCAAGAAGTCACGCACTGTCCTGGATCCCTGACGTCTTGCCTCTGATCCCCCAACACCCAGTGGCCGGCTGCTTGTACTGTCCCTGGTGCATGCTGGTGTGGCAGCTCCACTTTCTGCTCTTCCAATAACCAGCTACCGGCTATGCTCTCCTGATTCTTCCACTCCTCCTTGCTTAGATTTGTTCCCCTGCCCCTGTCTCCTTCCTGCTTTCTTCTTCCTGCCTTATTGGCTCCAGCTATTGCTGTACTTTTCCAGCTGCTTTATCCCCTCTTTGTTTTGTGGTTTCAAATCTTGATACAAAATACCATTACATTTAGCAACAAACTCTGGGATTTGTTAGAACATAGAGCTAGGAATTCTTACCATCTGCACACAATAACCAATAAAATTTATACAGCAAACCATATATACAAAATAAAGAATGAGTCATTCTTGCTCCTCCCTTCCTGATGAAAGTTATAAAGGTTGTCTAATCTTCAGTCTAAAGGAGTGCCTTTCAGAAAAACTCTGATCCCTGCCCCATCTGGAAATATTTAAGTAAAACTTGTTACTGTCAGCATGCAGATTAGCAAGCACTTGAAGTCCTGAAACTTAGTAAGAATTTTGTATTAAGGTGTGAAAGATCACAAAAAGCAACCTGCAGATCCTCCTCTTGGATCTGATGATATTTTCTAATAAATATTCCATTAGATGAATCCTTTTGAAGACAGAAAACTGGGGCTGAAAGGACAGTAATGTGTACTTTGTGAAAATCTCCAAAAAGGGAGATTCCAATACAAAGTGTTGTAGCTTGGCCAGGCAAAATATGGGCTTGGATTATGATCAGACAATCCAAGTACTAACTCACCACCTGCAAATCCTTGGGTAAGTTGTTAATAGACTCTCAAGATTTTTTTCTGCTCATCTATATAATGTAAATAAAAATACTTCCTGCCTGGTAGTTGCTATCACAATTAAATGAGAGGATCTATGTATAGTACTTCGCACACAGGGAGATTTGGATACATGGAAATGGTGAAAGCAAAATAAAATTCAGGGTTCTTTCCCAAAAGGGCAGGTTTTAAGATAATATTGAATATTCAAAACGAATCAGCTCTGGGGGAGCTGCAATTTAAACCTAGAACAGCAGGTGGCAATAATGCTACATCTAGCGAGTGCTGCGAAGAACCTGATTTTTCTTTTTTGTTTTGTTTTGTTTTGCTTTAAGCATTTCTTTTTAGCTTTCTTTTCTAGGAATAGCAACATTTTCCTCGTGATATTTTCATTTCTGCTATTCCTTTGTAGTTTCATCAGCTACTTTCAGAAGTATGCGGTCAATTGTGACTCTTAAGAACTGCAGACACAAATTGCCGTGGACTTATTCATGAAATTTTTAAACTTACTTTGAGATTTGGCACTGTTTGTAATTCATTCTCTTAAGTAAGATAATATGCTTCTACTATGGGTCACTGAAACGATAATATTCCATGTCCACGGCTCCTTTACCCCTTAGAGAGGCCAACCCCCGTTTGTAGGATGCCATGGGATCGTGCATTTATTAGAAGGAACATTGGAAGAAAAGATGGAGCTCGGAGAGGGGCTAAGTAGCAGTGGAGTTGAAATCATTCCCAAATTGCTTGATGAGGATGCTGGAGGTTAATTTTGCAGCAATTGTAATTACATTTTGCAATTCAGCTTTTCTTGCTCTCACAAGGATCTTCGTGTATTTAATTTCCTACGCTGCTGCTTTTGCAACTAACGATGATGTTTCATTCTCTAACCCAGCCTGGGAAGCCACAGATGTTCCCTTGTGCTCAGTCTCAGACTGTAATACAGCCCAGGCTTCCTTGTGCTACTATCAAAAAGAATGAACTTGACCGCTTTGTGTAAAACACTTGCTCAAAGCGACGTGGACTCTGTGCAAGATCTACCCCTGGAACCACAGCAGGCTCTCCTGCAACTAGACGTCTACCATTTGTGCAGGAGGGTGAAGCTGACAGAGATTGCAACACCACCCTGACCACAGGGCAGGGCTTCGGCTCACACTGGGCCAGGAGGTGAAGGGTGAGGTCCTGCAAACACCTTATATGGCGGTCACAGCAGCACTGTGGTAAGGATTCAAAATGACACCTTATAGCCCACTGCAAGGCTCCCCACCCAAGGGAGTGCCCCATTGATAAGCAAAAGACAAAGAATAGGGGTGCTTGACTTGTGTAAACTCTTCCATAACAAACTGAAGTAAAATGGCTTGAAAGTCAGATTCTCTTCTGTATTGAAAAATGGGTGCTTTCAGGGACGGGGGCAAAATTTGGAGAAACTGAAAAATCAAGGTTTAAAACATAATAGCAGATTTGATGAAAGGGTCCCAGTGTATTTTTCTGTCTGTGATCTCCCCTTACATGTACTTCAAAACGAGTGAAGTTGGGGCTGGAGCAGCGGCTCAGCAGTCATGCCACTTGCTTGGCATGCGCAGGGATGCGAGTTCGAACCCCAGCACCACGTATACAACAAAGTGTCCAAGCAAGGAAAGTCACACGAAAAACTAAGAAAAGTTGATTCTCTCTTTCTCTCTCTCACTGTCCCTCTCTCTTAAAATAAAAATAAAAAAAAAAAAGAAGATACCAGCTGAGGTAGTGCACACTGTAATCCAAGCAACTCAGGAGACTGAGAAAGGAGGACCACAAATTCAAAGCCAGCCTCAGCAACTTAGTGAGATCTGTCTCAAAATAAATATTAAAAAGGGCTGTGGAGGGGCTGGAGCGGTGGCTCAGCGGTTTTGGCGCTTGCCTGGCAAGCAGGAGGACCCGGGTTCAAACCCCAGCACCATGTACACAACTGAGTGTTGGAGCAACTAAGGCCATGTGAAAAACTAAATAAAGTTGTTTCTCTTTTTCTCTGTCCCTCTCACTGTCCCTCTCTCTTTAAAAAAAAAAAAAAAAAAAAAAAAGGCCTGTGGATATAGCTCCCTGGTAAGTTTCCCTGGGTTCGATTTCTAGTACAAAAAACAAAGAAAACACAATAATGAAGAGACTTAAAATATTACCCTATTATCTTAGTTCTTTTCTTCTACAACAGAATGTCATAGGCTGGTTACTTCCTAAGGACAAAATGCTCTCCTCGCAGTTCTGTATGCTGGAAAGTTCAAGAGCATGTGCATAAGAAAGCTTTGGCAGGGAAATTTGTGCTACCTTATACACCAGAAGGGCAGGGAAGCTCAGGAGCTCAGGGAGGATGGGCTGAACCCCGCCGCCCTTGTTATCAGGAAACCACTCGGTCCAGGACCAATCTCACCCACTCTTTTCTTTTCCTTTCCTCCCCGCCCCTCCCCTCCGCTCCCCTCCTCTCCCCTTCCCTTTCCTTTCTTTTCTTTGCACCAAGGATTGAACCCAGGGGTGCTTAACCACTGAGGCACATCCCCAGCCCTTTTGAGACAGGGTGTCCCTAAATTGCTTAGGGGCTCACTAAGTTGCTGAGGCTGGCAGTTTCAACTTGCAATCCTCCTGCCTGGGCCTCCAGAGCCCGGGATCACATGCAGCATGCCCTTCTGTCTTTCATGCTTTCTGAAGGGCAGAGCCCTCATGAACTAATCGCCTCTCACAGGTCCCACCTCTTATACTGTTATGTTTTTTTTTATTACTATTAGTGCATTATAGTTATACATAATGATGGGATTTGTTGTCACATATTCCTAAATGCACACAATACAGCAATATAATTTGGTCACCATCCCCACCCCACCACATCCATCTACCTCCCTCCTCCAGTCCCCCAATCCCTTGCATCTCTTCTGGGTCCTATATTTTTCCACAAAAAAAACCCAAGTGCAGTATCATAATTCTTATACTTATGAAGAACATTTTTTATATAAATGACTAAAGTATCTACAGTGACATACTTAAAACTGCTTGGAATGTACCTTGCTTTATCCCAGTTCCAACCTTTCCCCTTCTCCTCCCTTCCTATCATCCCTTGTTATTCTTTGATATATTTTGACAATAGAATTAAACATTTATGTTTTTGTAAAGGCACACAGTATAGCTTGTTCAAATATCATATGCAGCATCTTGCAACTGTTTATCATAAATATTAACAAATTGCATTTTTGATCTATGGTTCTAATCCATGAATTTATCTACCTTTCTCCCAAGCCTGGGTTTAGCTCCAGCCTCCACAAATGAGGGAAAACATTCAGCCCTTGACTCTGGGTTTGGCTAACTTCGCTCAGCATGATTTCTTCCAGTGCCATCCATGTGGTGTTCTCTGTTTTCAGACACCATCCTAAAGAATCCTAACAGTGCCAAGACGCAAACTACCACAAAGATTTTACAAATAAGAAGATTGAGTTCAAGGAGACACCTTTTGAGCAAAGCATAGGAGAAATCAAAATGCAGTTCCTAGGGTCAGTTGCTTGCTTGGCACTTGTGTGGTCCAAGTCCAAAGTTAACACATACAGACATTAATGAACAGATCCCTTCTAAACGCAGTTTGCATACAGGAAGAACCTGAGTTTATTTCTCCTCTAAGAGAGTTTTTGTATTTGTGGCCTAATACATTCTGCAGAGCAAACCTTGAGGCATAATATTATGGGAGGGAAAGGCCCACTTAAGAATGTAACATGACTAAGAAACTATGTAAGTAATGAACCCCAGGCTCTGTCCCCCAGCAACTACTCAGCTGAGCCAGGTAATTGCTGCAAAATATTTAAAGGTAGCTGTTTACCATGAAGGAAATGAGTTCAGGAATAATACCCAAATGTGTTGCAAGGTAACTTTTGGTTGGAGACAGATCTTGAGATCAAAGACTACACAAAAAATTAATAACGTTGCCTACATTTAAATATTGAATGCTTTAAAACTATATTTATCTTTATTCATTTTATATTTATATTTGATACTTGGGATTGAACCCCAGGGCACATCCTCAGCTATATCCCCAGCCCTTTTGAGGGCTTAGTCACAGAGGTTGTTCTTGAACTTGTGATCCTCTTGCCTCAGCCTCCTGAGTTGCTGGGATTATAGGTGTGCACCATCATACCTGGTATTTGTAAATATCAGAAACGTGGTGTTCGGCACCAAATGTTTAGGCACACATGTTGCAAAAGGAGTCAGGCCTAAAAGCCACTGAGCAAAACCTTTTTATTGGGATCAGTGTCTTCTGGGCCAGATTCACCAGTCTGCCAGAGTGAGGGTGGGCAGGGGAAGTGGCACCCGCTGGGCTGGGCAGCAACTTTATAGGCTGGGGTGGGCAGAGGCAGTTTGGGGGCCTTGTCCTTCAGGGATTGGCTGGTGACTCCATCCATCATCCAGTGATAGATGCCATTGGGGCTTCTCTGCCAGCATCTGATTGGTTGTTCCTTTCCTTCAGGGGCTGCCTGATGCCCTGCCCCCAGCCGCCTGGAATGGACCTAACAGTGGTAACCTATTATTAATAGGTGTTATAGTCACACAGTTGCTTGATTCAAAGAACCCTTTTGAGAATATCCAAATTCAAATTCCTACCATGCACATGAGAAGTCCCTAAAGCTTTGAATCATTTTACTGTGGCTACAACAATTTTACACTTTCTCCCTAGAGGACAAAAGAAAATGACATTCAAAAATATGAATTCTGAGAACAAAGATCAGCTAAAAAATTCAAATAGCTGTCCTGAGCTCTTTGAGCTAATGAACATGAAAGCATCTGTCTTAGTAAGCTTTTGCATCTCTGTGACCAAAATACCTGACAAGAACCCCTTAGAGGAGTAAAAGCTTATTTGGGGTTCACAGTTTCAGAGGTCTCAATTCATAGATGCTGCTGATTCAATTGCTCTGGGCCCAGGATGAGGCAGTACATCTTGCAGGAAAGATGCACCCTTCCAGGGCATGCCCCCAAAGGGAACTCTTCCAGCAATGCCTCACAGTTAGCACCCAACCAGTCCATTCAAACCAGGATGGGTTGATTAGGTTACAGCTCTCACAACTGGATCATTTCACCTCTGAATATTCCTGCATTAACAGGAGCTTTGGGGGACACCTCATATCCAAACCATAACTTTCCTCCTTTCCTCCCTTGACCCCCTAAAGCTCATGTCCCTCTAACAATGCAAAATACATATAGTTCATCTCCAAAGATCCCACAATTTAACATTTTCAGCATTACCTCCTCTGAGCACAAACTCTTGCTTTGGGCGCCTTTAAATCAAAAGCAAGTTGCATGTATCCAATATACAGCGGAGGCACAGAGGGAACATTCCCATTCTAAAAGTGGGGAATAGGGGCACAGAAAGAATGGATGGGGCTAAAACAAGACTGAGGTCCTCTAACTCCGCAAACAGCCTCTCAGACACACTGCTGTGTGGCAGCCCTGCTGCTTTTGCCTTGCTGGTTGTGGTGCACATGGGCTCTCTTAGCCTGATTCTCTCCACAGTCAGCAGTGGTTTTTTGTTTTTTGGTTTTTTTTTTTTTTTCTTTTCTTTCAGACAGTCCATTTTACTGGCCTCTCTTAATTTCTGGGGTCTTCATACCAGCTTTGGCTTCAACTTCACAGCCTCAGTGCATCATCTGCTCAGGGCCAACCTGCATGGATTCTGACCCTGCCTGACCTCCCAGGTCTCCTTTGAAATTTTACTAGAAACTTCCATAATCCCTTAACTTTAGCATCTTACATCCCTGCAGAAATAGCACCATGTGCATGATGCCAAGGTCTGCTGACAGCTCTTGTAATATCTGGGTCCCCTGGAATCATGACTGTAGCAGGATGTGGGTGCCTTTGTAGCTCAGCATAGTGAAACAACTTCCTAGGCCCCCTCTGTTCAATCAGGGAATCCCCACCATGTCTTTTCAAGGGAATTTTCCTTTTTACACACTTGAGTCTGCATTGGGTATGGTCTTGCAAATTCCTGACTTGCCCTGATGGGTCTTTTCTATCGGCTCCTGTAAAGTACTTAGCATCTCTTTAGGAGCTGTAATCTCTTCAGCAAGCACAGCTTCTTTGGCCCCAGCTTTATGTGCATGTTTCTGGTCGAACTGTAAGTTTTTCAGATTCTTTAGCTCTGTTTTCTGCTCCCATTTCTCACAGTGAACCTGGCTGGCAGCAGCCAGCAATACCCAAGCCACTACCTGAATGCTGCGCTGCCTTGAAATTTCCTCTGCCAGATTAATTAGTCCATCACTCTTAAATTCAGTCTCACACAAAGTCTCAGGACATGAGAAAAAAGTAACCAAGTTCTTTGTGAGAATGTGAAATGAGTGGCCCTTAGTCCTATTCCCGAAAGAGTCCTTATTTCCCTTTGAAACCTCATGAGCACACATTCCCATGGGCATTCTAGTATACTGAGCTGCCACCAAATTCACCCATTAAACTCAGCTGACAACATTCTAAAGTTTTCCAGTTTGTATCTCTAAACTTTTCATAATTACTCCCAGAAACCAGATCCAAAGGCTTCTAAACCATGTGGTTAGGTTAATCACAGCAATGACCCCATTCTTGGTATTAAATTCTATTTTGGTCAGCTTTTGCATCACCCATGACTGATAAGCCCAACAAGAGCAGCTTAGAGAAGGAAAAGCTTATTTGGGGCTCACAGTTTCAGAGGTTTCAGTCCATCAACAGCTGACTTCATTGCTCTGGGCCCAAGGTGACGCAGCACAGCATTGGGGAAGGTTTCAGCAGAGGAAATATGCTCAGCTCATAGTGGGGTCAGAAAGCAGAGAGTGAGAGTGGGGAAAGGGCCACAGGGAAGATGAACCCTTCCAGGGCACACACCCATAGGGACCAACCTCCTTCAGGCATGCCCCTCCTGCCTGGAGTTACCACCCAGTAAGTCCATTCAAATTGGGACAGACTGACTAGGTTGTGGCTCTCACAATCCAGTCATTTCACTTCTGAACATTCCAGCGTTAACAGGAGCTTGGGAGGACACTTCATATTCAAACCATAACAGCATCTAAAAACATTTCCCATCTGATGCTGGTTCTATATTTGACACCTCCATCTCCCTTCCAACCCCCCTACAATAATTTCTGGAAGATCCCAGGTTGTGTTTCTCAGTGCTCACAAGTTAACCTATTTGTTTTTCTTATGCTCTGACCTTCACCAGTGGCTTGCTCCCAGCCAGGACCCCCGTCTTTTCTGCAGGGAGACTCATGACAAGGCCACCATCCCCTCTCTAGTAGTCCACTTGTTCAATGGCTACCAAAGCAGTCTGGTGTGCGCTACTGTCTCCTAGAGGTTCAGTTAAGTCTTTTATTTGTAGTGCCGTTATTCAGAATAGAATTCAGACAATTGCCTGCAGCTTTCAGTAGTGCCCATCCCGATTCCTACAGAAACCTTTTCTATTTCGGATTCTTTTTTCATGGTGACTTGCCTTCCAAGGGCTTCTCCCAAACCCTCCTGCAGACAGACTAGAAAGGGAAAGTTCCCATGGTGCCTCTTCTGTCAATCTGCTCCTGCTCCTGGAGGGCCCAGCCTTACCACCCACCTAAAGAGGTGACAGTTGTGGTTTATAGAATGGTTTATGAGTTGGCAAGCTAAGGCACCAAGGTCAAATTCAGTCTACCACCTGTTTTGTACAGCCTGAAAATTATGAGTGTCTCACATTTCTAAATGGTTGGGGAAGAAAATCCAAAGAACATTTCATGCATATGAAAATTATGTGAAATTCAAACTTCGTGTCTACAAATAAAGTTTTATTGGTACACAGTCACATTCATTTACACATCATCTGCCTTCTGCTACCATTGCAGAGTTGAGTGGTTGAAAAAAGCCTATGTGGTCTCTCTGTCTGTCTCTTGCTTTCCAGTAAAAATCCATTGGCCTCTGATTCTAGCACAGGCCCTGGACTCAGGTTGCCCGGGTTTTGGATTTAGTTTTGCCACTGATCACCAAGGTGGGAGATTTTTTTTACATCCTCTAAGATACAGTTTTGTAAGATACCATATTTGTAAGGTGGGGATAATAAGAGTTTATTTTATTTCTTTAGGTTGAATAGGAAGTGAGTAAGTCAGGGAAAAGTTGTTCCATACACGTTAGTTACAATAGTTACTCTATAGTTAGTGATTGGAGATTGGAATCATTCTGGTATTAAATACAAAATCTAGATTCTTTTCTTAATTGTCTACAAGGTGATAGGAAGAAAAATCTGCTGAGTATTATAATCATCTAAACATTACGGATCTAGTGTCACTGTGGCCCAGGAACTGCAGAATGAAACTTCACTCTTGTCACCAATAAGGGTCCAATTTAGGCAAATAGCTTCCTGTTTTTGCCAGTAGCCCAGAGACCTCAGCGATCAAGTGGTTTCTCTTTTGTTTATTTTGTTTCCATGAAAGGTTGAATAAAGTTCTCAATAGTTTACATGGGCTTCTATGGTCATTGTTATTTGACTGTGTGATTTTCTATAAATTGGATTTTTGTCACATGCAGTTTAATTACTTAAGTTTAAGCCATAATTTTTCCTTATTACTTCTTAGTTTTTGTCCTTATATCTTATTTCAAAATGTTTTATGAACTATTTTAAACGCATGTGGGAATCTTTCAAGATCTACATATAAATGAAGTTTTTAAAGTGGAGTAGCTTTGATTCTACCTCACCTGACTGTGGATCTGATTTCCAACAAACTAGGGGCTGGAGTGGTGGCTCAGTGGTTATGGCGCTTGCCTGGAATGTGCAAGGACCCGGGTTCGAACCCCAGCACCATAACCATAACTAAGCGTTGAGTGTTGAAGCAACGAAAATCACATGAAAAACTAAGTGAAACTGATTCTCTCTAAAAAAAAAATAAACTAATGACTTCTGTTGTTCATGTCATTATCTTCTCCACACAGAAGTCTCAGTTAATTTAGAAATTTGCAGTAAACAAGCAAACAAACAAAAAACTAGAAATGTTTTGCTGTGTTTGTGAAGAGTAAAAGTGCTGACCAAGCATAAATGTCCCCACGGAGAGGGCAACAGAATCAGAGCTCTGATCATTGTTTCCCCATCCATCAGAAACTGGCCTCCAAGGACAGATCCAAGGATGCTCACCACCCACAGTGTTTGGGTGCGAGGGAAGAGAGTGAGGCGAGAGTCCTCGGGGCGTATGAGAAAGGGCTTTCTGCGGATGGAAAGACTGGTTCCATTGTCCTGTCCAGCTCATGGACCCAATCCCAATGCAAGCGTTGCTCTTGGCTTCCAGAGAAGCCACACTGCTCCAATGCATTTTCCCGCAGACACCTGCAAAACGCTGCTTAGAAACAATTTTAGTTTATTTGCCCTTGTTATAATTTCTGTAGTTCCAGCAGCCATTTACTCATGGATAGGATCAAAGACTGATTCTCCTCTATCCAGGCTGGGGGTGAGGGGGTCAGTTTTTAACAGAATCCACAGGTTCTCACTGAGAAGCCATCGGTCCTCCAGATTTGGCAACGACAAGCCCGAGTTCAGAGGAGGAAAGTGGAACCCTGGCTGGTGTCTTCACTTCCCTCCCATCCACTCTCTTAGGAATGGTCAGGGATAACCACAGTGCTCAGAGCCAAACAGCCTCCAAATTCATGTTTCCTCATTTCTTTTTCCAAGGCTCCTTTGAGCAGGGCACGGCAGCACTCATGTGTGTTTGTAGTTGTGTGGGCTTTGGAATGTGAAGATCCCTGGTTGTGGAATAAGCTTATTGCTTCTGAAAAGGTATCAGAGGAAAAAGAAAAGGATATTTCTGGGAAGCCTGCTGTCATTCCACCTACCCATCTGGCTGACTCTCTAATTTTAAGCCTCATTTTAATAAAAGGACTTTGAATAGCTCTGCTTTTATGATTTAAATGGAATTTCAAACTGGGATTTCACCATCTGATACAACAAAGTGAGTGGACTTAATCCTCAGAAGGAAAAGAATAAACATACTGAAAGTTGTAATTAAAATTTTCTGCTTCCCCCAACTCTCCTAAGGCAGTTATTGTCAGACTTGAAATCTCCAGTGCCCAAATTCAAACCGCTAGTTTTGGAAAAAGGCTACAGTGAGGGTGGGATGAGGCACTGAAATTATGTTGGTAGAAATCAAGTTCCACTGGGTAAGAGTACTAACACTCTGATGTCTATTAAACTAAAAAATATGTCCATGGCTAGAGAACAGAGATCATCCAGGTTCCCTGAACACAGAACACTGCAGAAACTTTGGGAAGTCACAACAGGTGGGTCCTATTGTCCAGGGCAAAGGGCTCTGGCACCTCACAGGTTCACATGGAACAATCTCTGGGGAAGATGTGAAGAAGTGAGTCCTAAGGAAAGAGCAAAAGGAAAACTTTGAGGCGGTGAGTGGTGTGGCGCACACCAGTCATCCCAGGGCCTTGGGAAGCTGAGGCAGGAGGTCGGCAAGTTCAAAGCCAGCCTCAGCAACTTAGGGAGACCCTGTCTTAAAGAGCTGGGGATGTGGCTCAGTGGTAATGTGTCCCTGGGTTCAATCCCTGGTACAAAAATAAATAAATAAAATAAAAAGGAAAACTTTGACACAGAACAACTTGGATACAAGTTGGATATCTCAGAAGAAAATGAAAAAAAAAAAAACTATTATCTAGTTGGTCAAACTCGCAACCATAGCATCATCTTTTTACCCATCATCTCTCTTACACCAAGGGGGCCACAGGCAAGGTTTTATGGGGCTTGAAGTGTGTCCGCTGAGAGGCTTGGATCTGAAAAAAATACAACACTTTCTTTGGTCCAATTTTCCAGAAACACCCTGCTGGAGCACTGAGGTGGCAGAGCCTCCTGGAACCACTCTCCTGCTCACAGAGCCCTCTTGCTGGTACTCCCTCCAGGGAATGTCATCCTGAACCAGTGACATGGCCTTCCAGCCAGGCGGGTTCCTTTGCCCCTTTCCACTCTATTCACACCACAGCAGGCAAGTTAAACCGCGCCCCCAGTTGGCTCCAAACCCCAGGCACACCTCCCCTGGTACTTGTAGTACACAGTGACATATGAGGTCCACAGGTCTGCTGTGGTCCCTCATCTGGCCACTCTGCCTCTTGAACCAAATTCCCTCTGGCCTCCAGTTCTCACCTCCCAAGATTCCTTGCTGGCTTTGAACTCTGTCAAAGGCCTTTGCATTTCTGTTCCTGTCATCCACAATGCTCCCCCACCCCAGTCCCTTCAGGCCTGTCCTTTGGCTCATTGCTGTCACCCTCCCAGAGCACTATAAAACAGCAGCACCACCCCTGTCCTGTGCTGTGGGTTTCTCTCTGGCTGGTCCTCACATTTTTTTGTTCTTGTCTTACTCATCCCTAATCAATGGTGAGCTTTGTGAAGACAGGGATTTTATTTTATCCACGGCAGTGCCTCCATCTTGGAACAATGCCTGACACCTAGCAGGAACTTAACTAATGTTTGTGGAAAGAAGGAATGAGGAAATTACGTAACCTGAGGAATTCAATGATGTCATTGATGGAGGGAGAGAAATTATTGTCAGGAAGATAGTGTATTCCTTCTGGGGCTCAGGCAGGTCTAAAGTGACAGAGCACTTCTTAAATTATCATTAGATGCTGTGAATAGGGACTGGAGCTCCGGGGTTACAGAGCTTGCCTGGCACGCTTGAGTTCCCTAGTTCAGACCCTAGCACCAGGTACACCACAAGCAAGTCCTGGAGCATCAAAAGCCACATGAAAAACTAAATAAAATTGATTCTCTTTCTCTCTTTCACTGTCCCTCTCTTTAAAAAAATAAGAAAGGATGTTGTGGTTGATAGTACTCCTAGTAACTCCTAGGACTTAACTTTCCTAGGAGGAAAAATGGCATTTTTTTTTTTTAATTTTAGCTCTGGGTTTAAAAAAAAGTTACCCAAGTTAAAGTGCACTAATTCCTCAATCTTGTGTTAACTATCCTTTACTACATGTTTATCTTTTCTTTCTTTCCTTTTATGCTCCAGATAGGCAAGAAAATCTCTACAGACGCCAAGGGCAATATTTCTTGCAAGAGGTATTTTCTCAGACAGAGGTGACATTGCTGGCCATTTACAGTTTGCAACTTTCCTTCTAGGTGAGGGGCAGCAAGCAGCCGCCTGACTGCTACCTCATCCGCTCATTCTCCAGGTCTCTGCAGCGGGCGGCGGGATCCGGAAGGGGAGAGCCAGAGGGCGCCACCTGAAGCCTAGGGGTTCCAACACGCAGTTTTTGTTTCTGGATGATCAATAGCAGAGAAGGGGGAAAGCAGGGCTGTGCCCGGGCCTCTACCCCGCACGGGTGCTCTCTGGGCCGCCAGCCAGTTGGAAAAGGGAGGTCTCCTGCGCCTGAAAGTCTGCATGCCTTCTGCTGGGGAGGAGTCCCGGTGTTTTGGGACACAGAACTTCCAAATTAGGGCTTTCTACATAATCTCCGCACCGAGGACCCCGAGCAAACGACTAGATCCTTCTAAAGCGCCCGTCTTATTTGCACCAGTTCCCTATTTACCAGAAGCCAGAGTCCTGCTTTCAAGGCTGCACCCGATGGCCTCTGAGCGCGTCTGCTCTGGAGCCGGCCTCCGGCTCCCGCGGTGTGCGTTCAGCTCTCGGGGCTGACTGCCGCAGAGCACTGCTCATCCATTCAACAAATATTTAACGAGTGCGGGCGCTGGCCGGGTCTCGGAGGCGAGAAGCGACTCGCACTAGTTCTTTCTCCGCCCGCGGCCCCGCGCGCAACCCGCACTCGGCGTCGGGTGCCCGGGTGTTCCCAGGGTCTGCAGCGCAGCTCCAGGGCGCGGGTGGCGGGGAAGCCGCCCAGCGGGATCCAGCTTCCAGGGCTGCCTCCGGTGGGGAAGGCTGGGGGCAAAGGGAGACCACAGAAAAGAGAGAGCCGGAGCCCATTCCGCCCTGCGCAGCGGCCCGGGCAGGCGCGCTAGGCGGAGGCGCAGGCGGGCGGGAGAGGCGGCGCCGGCGGCTCGCGGCTCGGAGGCGGCCCGGGCGGGCAGAGGGCGCGGCCAGCGGGAGGGGCCGGGGCGGCGCCGGGAGGGGCGCGCACGGCGGCGCTGCCGCTGGCCCAGCAGGTGACCGCGGGCGGCGCGGAGTCGGCCCGCGCGGAGTCGGAGCGAAGTTTCCCGGAACATGGCGGAAGAACCCGGGGCGCGGAGGAGCGCGCGGCGGCGGCCGCCGGCGCCCGAGGAGCTGTAGCCGCCGCTGCCGCCGCGGGGCGAGGTCGCCGCCATGGCCCGCTGGATCCCGACCAAGAGGCAGAAGTACGGGGTTGGTGAGTGCGCGCCCCACCCCGCCGCCAAGTTCGCAGGGAGTGCAAAGCCGGGCCGCCTGGCGCCCGCGCGGGGGCGACCGGGACCCCGCTCCCGCTGCCTTCGGCTCCCGCCGCAGCAGCCTGGGGGCGGGAGGGGACCGCTGCATCTCCCGGGAGCTCCGCAGGGGAAGTCACTACGGGCGTGGGGAGCCCAAGTGACTAAGTGCAGCTGGGCTTCTGGACGGTGGTCCCGTGCCCGAGCCCCGGGCTGCAGCGCTTTGCCGGCCGGGACGTCGAGGCGAGGCAGGCGGGTGGCCCTCTGGTGCCGGCTGTGTCCGTCCCGGGTCGCTACTGGTGCCAGTGCCTGCTGCTCCCGGCTCGGACTTTCCTTCTCCAAGAGCGGAGTTGGGGTGGGAAGCCGCCCTCCCCACTGCCACCCAGGGAGTCCTGATAACACTTGTAAGCGGAATGGGAAGCTGAAGTTGCGGTGTGGAGGTGATGGAGGGGACAGGAAGTGTGGCGTGGGAAGGGGTGGCCGGGGTGTGGACACTTCGTCCCTCGGAGCGTGGGGAGAGGGCGTGAGACCGCCCTGCGAATCACGAGCTTGCGTCTGGGGTGCTTAGAGCACTTTTCATTGAGACAGCCGGGACAGGGCCTGTGATGGCGCGTGGCTTTGGTGACCGCGGGGCTGGACACCTCGCGGTCGCCCAGGGGGTCCCCTTGATGTTGGCGCGGATCCGAAGCTGTGCCCAGCTTTGACCCAGGTGAAAAATCGCAGCCCTTTCACTTTTATCTAGGAGGGAGGTTGTTGAGGTCTGGTGGGGGCGATTAGCAGGGCAATTAGACCTCCAAGGGAGTCCCTCCCTGGAACAGTTGTGCGTGTTGAGGATTTTATCACTTCCTCCTGTTCATTCATTTGTCCTGTTTGAAATTTAATCTTACTCCACTCTTTTCCCTCACCTCCTGGTTATGGGGAGCAGCCTGTTCAATGCTTTGACAGCCAAGTCAGTTTCACACTTAACATCTTTAGGTGTCTCCGTGGCCATGAGTCAGGTTTTGTTTTTTTTTTTTTTTAAATCCTTATATATTTACTGTATTCGTAGATTGATCCAGATTGAGAGTCTGTGCGTGTATAATTATCCAAAACTTTTTTTCCCCTGTAAGTTACTTTTAGAATCTCTGCTAAAACTCAGAAGGGAATAAGGATGTTTCTTCTGTCCCCTGATCACCAGGTCATGGTGTAGTCCTGAGGTTTGCATGAGCCAGGAACTCCTTATAACCTGGTGCATAGCAAGCAGTCAGTAATTATGGAAGTGAAATGCTCAAAAATAGCCTAGGGACTGGGTTCAATCTCCAGCATCAAGGGGTGGGGGCAGAAAAAGATGAAATCACTTAATTTGAGTATTATGGAGTACTAATTACTGAATGAAATAATATTCAGCTGTGCCTAATCACTAATTACAAAAATGTTATCAATTCTAATTTTGTTTAACTAGGTTAAAAGCTGTTTCCAAAAATATCATGACTTCCGTGTGATTAATACAAACGTGTTCCAAAAATGTGGTTTTTATTGCCACAGTCACAGGAACAAGTATGATATATTTTCTTTTTAATTTTTTCCCCTATGTTCTGGAGTCAGTTTAGTCTTCCTTATCAGTCAAGAGAAATATTTGGATTGCTTAAGACACTGATGTTAGTAAAATTGCCCCAGGGGGTAATTTGGGACACTTATTTCTGTAGATAGGATAGTTGCCGATTGGTGTGAATTTGAGAAAAGGACCCACAGTGAGAACTTGGAGTTTGACAGTCCTTTGTTGGAAATGTAGAGCTGTTAAGCCTTCCCTGGCCTGCAGGATCCTCTGGGGGAACCTGGCTTTCAGAGTGCCCAGGGTCGGGGTTCCACCTCCCCTCCTTATCTCATTGCTGCCTTCATTACCTTCCACTGCCCTACACTACGGAGAGTCCCTCCTTTGGGACTTTGCTCCCAGTGTGCTTGTCCCCTGTTGAGAGTTCTCTCTGGACTCTGCATCCCTCAGTCTGCTCCCCCTGCCCCCTTCAAATTTGCCAGATCTTCGCAAACCTCCATGGTGCCATGGCTTAGTGCATTGCTTCTCCTCTTAAGATTATCAGTGATAATCAGAAAGTTGTGGTTCAGTATCCATGGCACTCAGGAGGTGCGCCAGGTGTGTGTAGCGTTCCTCTTTATTCAGGATGTCACTTACGCCCAGTCTGAAAATATGAAATGGAAAATCCCAGAGAGATAACATGAAGTTTTATTACAGCATACTGTTGTAATGATTCTGTTTTATTGTAGGTTGTTATTGATCTTACTGAGCCTAACAAATTGAGCTTTATCATAGCTATGTAAACAGAGGGAAGGACAGTATGTGTAGTATTCAGTAGCAGTTCCTTGTCTGCTGGTCGGGTATGGTTCCTGGGTGAAGGACGCCATAGTGTGGCCCCCTTGAGGCCTTGCCAAGGGGCAGAGCTGGCCCCTGTTGTGGCTGCTGCATGGCTGAGGGCAGAGCTTTGGTCTCCATTGGAATTGTGACCAGGGCTGTTCTTGACGTGGTTTTTCTGAAGGGACTGCAGTGCAGTTGGTCTGAGAGTGCTTAGTCCTTGGACACAATGCTCTTGACTCCAGCTCCAGTATTAAGTGGGCCTCAGTGGCGATACATTAGCTGTGCTCTTGAGCGAGGGAATGCTAGACTTGATTCTTGGAACTTAGAGTACTCTAGTACTCTTTTTATTTCCCTTTCCTTCTCTCCCTCCACCTCTTGCACATAATATAGAAGTATAAAAATTCTGTTTGCATTTTAAGTGGATATTAATGATAAATATGCACATTGCTTTTTGAATTTTTGAAATATTTTTAAATTTGCTTCCGTGCAAATGATTATGTCAAGAGCAGCCTCAGGTTATATTGATTACGGATCAAAGTAACACATTATTGCGTGTTGGGATTTCCAGTACCTCTTTCTATAGTGTGATAAAAGGTAGGGGGGTCTGGAGTGATGGCTCAGTGGTTGGCGCGCTTGCCTGGCATGCACGAGGACCTGGGTTCGAACCCCAGCACCAAGTGTTGGAGAAACAAAGGCCAGATGAAAAAAAATATATAAAATTGATTCTCCCTCCCTCTCTTTCTAAAAATAAATAAATATTTTAAAAAGGTAAGTTTGGGGAAGTATTTGCTTTCACTGTTCGCTCTTCAGTAGCTTAGTTGTGCTTGCTCTCATTAACCCAGAAGCCTTTGCGTTCAGAGGGCATCGGTGCTGCTGATTAGAGACAAGCCTGACTCTTGGGGTCTTTGTTAATGCCTTCATGTGCCCTGATGCTGCTGCCTGATTCTTCCTCTCTCTGGACACCGTATTCCTCACATTCTAGCTATGATGTGACAGACTTGGGTGGGGGTCATTCCTCATAGTGACCCGTCCAGTTTCCTGGAGAGGTAAAGCGAATTGCTTCACACGAGGAGTGCTTGTCTTTTGGGGTGCATGTGCCCCTTTGGTAGTCTAGTGAAGCCAGTGAACCCTTAGAACGATGTTTCCAAATGCATCAAGTACAAAGGATTGAAAAGGAGACCCATTGTCCTGAAATACAATTGTCAAGCTCTTTTTCAAACTTTTTGATGTTGTACTATATGTGTGTTATTAATGCATTAAATAATGAGATCTAGTGAAAGATAATAGCAACCATCATTTTGAATCAGTGATGAGCATATATGATTTTTCAAGATATCTGCAGTCACCATGATACGACATGAAAATACCTGTGGTTTCTGTTGGTGACAGTGTCACAGGCACTACTAGGTCAACTGTGACGTATTACTTGGTCTTCAGTAAATGCTGAGTGTCAGAAAACGGGGGTGTAACTTTCTTTGCTAGGTAGGTGCTCCGAGCTGCTGAAGTTGAGCACAGATTATGGTTGTAATGTTTCTGTTGCTGTGACTACGATACCCAACCAGAACAACTTAGAGGAGGGAAGTTTATTTTGGGTTCACAGGATCAGAGGTTCAGTCCATGGTGGGCTAGGTCCATGGCTGTTGGCCAAAGGTGGACAGAACATCATAGCAGCTAGGAAGCAGAGGAAGGGAGAGAGGGAGAGAAAGGGAAAGGGGGAGGGGAGGGCAGGGCGACAAGACACACCCCACCTGTCTAGTTACCACCATCTCAAATGGATTGATCCAGTTGCGTAAGCTAGTCATTTCGCCTTGTGCATGAACACAGGAGCTTTTGAGGAATACCTTGTATCCAATCCATAACACAGATGAAGACTCTGGCTGATGTTCACAGTTACAGAACCATCTGAGCAGCAATGGCAGTAGGGACACTTGTGCATTACCTCTCTGCATGTGACGTGGTGCTCCATGTTATGTAGTGGTGTTCATCGGGGCAAGTACCTGCCTCCTGTATTCATGTTCTGACAACACTGAGGCTAAGAAAAAAGGGGTGAGAAAATCACTGTTCATTAAGAACTTACTTGGTGAGGTACTGTTCCACGCTGCCTGAACAACTTCTCTCTGAACTATTTCATTATGGTCGAGGAATACGAAAGGTTCTTGGAGACATTTTCAGAGTGTTCCTGTGATTAAAACTTGGTGCACAGCAGCACGAAGATGTCATTGGCCTGTTTGTTCTCTCTTGCGCGTATGTGGGGTTTCCCGGAGGTGATGTGAAGTGTTTGGTGGCAGCAGATGGACAGGGGCAGGTAGGAGGGGCTGGCTCTCCTCTGAGAAGCCAGACGCTAAAGAGAGTGCAGATAGGCAACTCAGTGCCACGCTTCTAAGTGTTTTTTTGTTTGGAAAAATAGTTGAACTTATAAAAAGCGTGTGTGGGTGCTCATGTGTATTGGGTTTGTTTTGGTGATTTAAAATTAATATTTTGTAAATGTGTCAGTTTGGATTTCTCATATGGTAGTTAGAGGTAGAAATAACCCACATAGATGAAAGCTCTTTGGGGATCCTTGGTAACCTGAAGAGCTTGAGGTGTCTGTGAGAGCCACAGGTTTGAGCACTGCTGCTTCAGGTGACATTGTGTGAAGTCATCCTGGTAGCGCTGTGAGATGCCAGATAGGAAAATGAGGTCCACAGAAAATAAATGTCTTACCCACAGCCGTGTAATCTTACTCCTAAACCAAGCATCTACTCCATATTGCATTTTCCAAACTCCAGTTCTTCGTCTGTCCCCTGATTCTTACCTTGTCAAGGTACCATCGCCCAGCACCTTCTTAGCTAGTGCCACACCTGTTCGCCCAGCACCTTCTTGGCTAGTGCCACACCCGTTCGCCATC
>PVKS010021064.1:0-35809 GCA_004027875.1 Aplodontia rufa | reverse complement strand
CCTGGCCATAGCCCCCCTATCAGGGGAGTTTTGGGATTGTGGTGAACCTCTTCGAGTTTTATTTCTCATGCTTGAAGAGATTCTTCTCTCTTATTTACCAGGTGAACCTTTTGTGGGAGCACTACAGGTTCTGTGGTTCTTTTTCCTGTCTTCTGCCTTTTGGACTAAGCTGTTGGGTTGGGAGATCCGTCCCAACCCTCAAAATACTGGTGAGAAGCCGGAGATATCCTGATCAGTCACGGGGGTGCAGAGGAAGGCTTTTGTCTTCAGGTTGCCATCTTGAAGCCCCCCTGGGTATTTGTGTCTTTTTTTTTTTTTTAATTAAATGCTCGCATAAATATTACTTGGCTTCTGGGGGAGTAAAGAGTAAGGTACATTGTTGATTGCTTCCCTAGATCCCTCCCTACCATCCCTCCTTCTCCCTTCCCTCCCACTCACCATTTCTCTTCTAACCCCCTGTGTATCTATGGTTCCCCTAGATTATATGTTTCTTTGACTTTGCTGAGTCTAGTACATGAGCTGGACCTTTCACCCAAGCCTGTGTTTTCCTCTAGCCTCCAGAAATGAGGGAAAACACTGAGTCTCTGGGTTTGGCTAATTTTGCTCAGCAAAATATATATTATATATATATAAATATATATAATATATATATAATAAATATATATTTTTATATAAAATATATATAAAATATATATAATATATTATATATAATATATTTTTATATATTTTATATATTTATTTTTATATATTTTATATATTTTTATATATTTATATATATAATATATATATAATATATATATTTTATATATTTATATATATATAAAATCAGAGCTTTTGGACCTATTCATCCAGCGAGGGGCATCTGGTTGATTCCATAATTTAGCTATTATAAACTGAGCTGCTATAAACTTAAATTTTGCTGTGTTGCTGTAATGTACTGATTCTAACTGCTCTGGGACAATATTCAGAAGAGGGATAGCTGGGGCACATGGCGGATCCATCCCTAATTTTTTGAGGAGTCTCCACATTGCTTTTCAGAGTGGCTGTACCACTATGCAGTTCTACTCAATGGTGTGCTAGTGCTCCTATCTCCCCATAACCCACAACCCCTCTAACATCTTTTACTGTTTGTATTCTTTATCTTTGCCAATCTGAATGGAGTGAGGTGAAATCTTAATGTAGTTTTGATGTGCATTTCTCTGATTACTAGTGATTTAGAATACTTTTTCATGCTTTCATTGGCTTGCTCAATTTTCTCTGTTGAGTAATTTCTGTTTAGCTTTCTGGCCCATTTATTGATTGGATTGCTTGTGTTTTTGATATCCAGTTTTTTGAGTTCTTTGTAAATTTTGGATATTAGTCCCCTGACAGAGATATCACAGGCCATGATTATCTCCCATTCTGTGGGTTCTCTCTTGACAGTTTTGACCAATTATTTGACTTAGCAAAAGCTTTGTAATTTAATGGCAACCCACTAATTAATTCTTGACTTTAATTCTTTCACTTTGGAGTCTTGTTGAGAAAGTCATTGGCAACTCCCATATGGTGAAGTGTTGGTCCTACTTTTTATTCTGACAGTTGTATGATAGCTGAGGTAATTCCTAGTTCCTTGATCCATTTTGATTTGATTTCTGTGCAAGGTAAGAGATAAGGATCTAATTTCAATTTCCTGCAAGTGGCTGTCCAGTTTGTATAGCACCATTTATGGAATAGGCTGTGTCTTCTCCATATTATATTTTGACTCTATTTGTCAAAGATAATGTGTTTAAAGATTTGCAGGTTTGTTTCACAATCTTCTATTCCGTTGGTCTTCATTCCTATTTTGATACCAGTACCATGCTGTTTTTGTTACTATAGCTCTACAGTATAATTTTAGATCTTGTATTGCAAAACTACCTCTTTTATCTTTCATGCTTAGTAATGTTTTGGCTATTCTGGGTTTCTTGTTGTTCCAAATGAATTTGAGAATTGCTTTTTATATATCTGTAAAGAATGACATTGGAATCTTGATGGGGATTGCATTTGACTCTGTAAAGAGATTTTGGCAGAATAGCCATTTTAATTACATTAATTCTGCCTAACCAAGAGCATGGAACATCTTTTCATCTTCTCAGGTCTTCAATTTCTGTTTTCAGTGTTTGATAATTTTCATTGTAGAGGTCTTTTACTTCCCTTGTTAGATTAATTCCCAAGTATTTTATTGTTTTTAAGGATACTTTGAATGGGACTGATTTCCTGATTTCTTCTTCTGCCCTATTATTGTTAGTAAATAGGAAAGCTATTGATTTATAGGTGTTAATCTTATTGCCTGCCACTTTTTATAAGCTCAAGCACTTTTCTGGTAGAGTTTTTTTGATCTTCCAGATATAGGATCGTGTCATTAGCAGAAAAGGGATAGTTTGATTTTTTTTCTCTTCCTACTTTTATCTCTTTGATTTCCTTCTCTTGACTGATTGCTCTGGTATGATCTCAAGGACTATATTGAATAAAAGTGGTGAGAGGGGGCTGGAGCGGTGGCTCAGCAGTTATAGCACTTGCCTGGCATGTGTGAGGATGTGAGTTCACACCCTAGTACCACATATACAATGAGGTGTTGGAGCAATGAAAGTTACATGAAAAACTAAATAAAATTGATTCTCTCTTTTTCTCTCTGTTTCATTGTCCCTCTCTCTTTAAGAAAAACAAAAAAGTGGTGAGAGTGGGCAGCCTTGTCTTGTTCATGAGTTCAGTGGAAATGCTTTCAGCTTTTCTTCATTTAGTGTTATTCTAACTGAAGGTTTGTTATACATGGCCTTTGCATATTTAAGATAAATTTCTTTGATCTCTGTCTTCTCCAGAGTTTTAAACATAAATGGGTGCTGAATTTTTATCAAAGAAGACCTTTTCTGTGTTGAGATGATCATATGGTTTTTGTCTTTAATTCTGTTTAAGTGATGGAATCACATTTAACGATTTGCATATGTTGAACAATAATGTATACCTGGAATGAAGCCCACTTGATCATTATGAATTATCTTAATGATGTGTTTTTGAATGCAGTTTGCTAGAACCTTCTAAGGGTTTTTGTGTTGTATTTCATCAGGGATATTTGTCTATAGTTTTCTTTTTTTGATGTATCTTTATTGAATTTTGGTATCAGAGTTTTGGTTGACTCATAAAAAGTGTTTGGGAAAGTTCACTCCTGTACAATTTCTTGGAATAGCTTAATAAGGAGTAAGGAGAAGTGTTAGCTTCTCTTCATAGGTATGGTAAAACTTAGCAGGGAATACATCAGGTCCTGGGCTTTTTTCTTTTTCTTTTTCTTTTTTTTTTTTTTTAAGAAAGAGAGGGACAGTGTGAAAGAGAGAGATAGAGATAGAGAGAAACAATTTTATTTAGTTTTTCATGTGCCTTTTGTTGACCCAAGACTTCACTGTGTATGTGGTGCTGGGGTTTGAACTCCTGTACTTGCACATGCCGAGCAAGCGCCGTAACCACCAAGCCACTGCTCAGTGCCTTTGGAAGTTTTTAATTTCTATATTGATTTCAGTGCCTGTTATTGTACTATTTAGGCTTTCACTATCATCCTATTTTAATGTGGGAATATTATATGGTTCTAGAAATTTGTCCATGTCTTCCAAATTATCTGATTTAGAGGCATATAGTTTTTCAAAATACATTCTGATAATCTTTTGGTATTCCATGGGGTTAGTGCTGATTGCTCCCTTTTCACTGGTGTTTTTTTTTTTTTTATTCACTTCTTTTCCGTCCTCCTTTTAGCATAATTGGCTAGGGGTTGGTCAATTTTATTTAGTTTTTCTAAGAATCAGCTGTTTGTTTCATTGATTCTTTTTACTGTATTTTGTTTTTGATTTCTTGATTTCAGCTCTGATATTATTTCCTACCTCCTGCTGGCTTTGGGATTAGATTGTACTTCCTTTTGTAGGGATTTGAAGTTGAGCATTAGCTTATTTATTCAGAATCTCTCCTGATTTTTAACATATGCACTCAGTACTATAAATTTCTCCCTCAGAATGCTTTCATCTGTCCCAGAGGTTTCAATATGTTGTGTCTTAATTCTCATTCACTTTCAAGAATTTCTTGATTTATATTTTTATGTCTTCTTGGGTCCATTCTTCATTTATCAGGTTATTGTTCAATCTCCATGTATATGCATATATTTCTATTATTTTTTTGCTGTTAATTGCTTGGGTCATGGTGTCATGGTCTGATAGGATACATGTAATATCTATTTTTTAATATTTGCTGAGATTTCCTTTGTGAATTAGAACATAATCTATTTTGGAAAAGGAACCTTGTGCTTCTAAGAAGAAGATATATTCAGCCGATTTTGGGTGGAATATTCTATAGGTGTCTGTTAAGTCCATTTGATTTATGGAATTGTTTAGGCTGGAGATCTCTTTATTGTTTGCTTTGGTGAGCTGTCTATTTGTGATAGAACAGTATTCAGATCTTCTAGTATTATCATGTTGTGGTTCATAAGTGGTTTTATGTCACGGAGTATTTTTTTAAGTATAGTGGGAGAGTTAGTGTTTGGAGCATAGATATTTACCATGGTTATATCTTCCTGATGCTCTGTTCCTTTTAGTATGATGTGGTGGCTTTCTTTATTTCTTCTGATTAAATTTTGATTGAAATCTACTTTGTTGGATATAATTATTGCAATACTAGCTTGCTTTCTTGGGCCATAAGCCTGGTGTTTTTTTCCCCCCATCTTTTCACCCTCAATCTGTGGGTGGTGTTGTCTGTAAAGGCTCTCCTCTAAGCATTAAATGTTGGATTATGTTTTTTCTTCCAATCTGCTAATCTGTATCTTTTGATTGGTGCATTGAGCCTATTCACACTCAGTGTTAGGATAGTTACATGTTTGTGTTTCATAGTCATTGTGTTTTATTCATGAGTTCTGTGCTGTCATGGTTGTCTTTTGATAGTGCGTACTTTTATTGAATTTTCCCTGTTAATGGGTTTTGAGGATGGTTTGCTTGTTCTTCTATCTGGAGTTTATCTTTGAGAATTCTTTTTCTGTTTATGAATGCTGTCAGTTTGATATTATCATGAAATGTTCTTATTTTCCCTTCGATTTTGAAGCTGAGTCTTGGTGGGTATAGTATTCTTGGCTTCAGGTTGTGGTCATTCAGACATTGAATTATCTCCTTCCAGGATCTTCTTGCTTCTAGTGTCTGAGCTGAACAGTCAGAGGTGATCCTTATTGATTTGTCTGTGAATATGCTTTGTTGTTTCTTTCTTTCTGCTTTTAATATTCTTTCCTTGATTTCCCTGTTATGCATTTTGAATATGATGTGTCTCAGTAAGCTTCTCATTTATTTAGTCCTATTGGGTGTCCTACATGCTTCTGACTCTCTTTTAATAAGGGAAATTTTTTCTTTCACTATTTCATTGAGAACTATTTTTTTATGCCATTTGTTTGCACTTCAATTTCTTCTTGTATCCCAATTACTCTTACATTATTTCTTCTGATTCCTTCTCAGACATTTAAAAAATTCTGCTCATTATTGGTGATCCTTTCTATTTTATTTTTTTGTCATATTTGCACTCAAGCTTACTGAACCTATCTTCATTGTCAGAATTTCTTTCTTCGAGAGGAGGGTTCTGTTTTCTGTAGAGGTTAGTTTATTATTAAATCCTTCAATTGTTCCTCTGATGTGATTGAACATTTTAGCTCTGTTACTTCCTTTTTTAGTATGTCTATTTCTTTGACAATAGTGTTTTTCATCTCTTGAGTTTTCTCACTTAGTCCCTTCATTAAATTTTCTTTTAGTTCCTTATTCCTTTTAATAATCAGATTGTTCATAATTTTTTCTAGGTTTTCATCCTGCTTCCTATATGTGGGCTCCTTGATATGGGATGTGTGGATTTGAGGTGAACCTTTTCTAGTTTGATTCTTCATTTTTGAAGTGCTTCTTCTTGATCTTTGTATGGAGGTTCCCTGTGGGGAAGCAAGGCAGGTCTCTAGTTGCTTTTGCTTGCAGGTCATAGGGTCAAGTCTGACACTATGACCAACTTTTTCCATAAAGCTGCTTCTTCCTGGACCCTCATTTTCCTGCATATTTTGGATCAATGCTCCAGGATGTGGATTTGGATCCTGGTGAAGATGTGGGGCAGCCCACTGGATTGTTGAATTGCACCAGTGGGGGTGTGTCACTGGGTCCTGGGGTCCCGGAATTGTGGGGCAGGCCAGAACAGGTCTGTCTGTACATTACAATGGGACTAATATATCTTTACCTAGTGGGTATGCACTGCTACTGGGCAGCTGGGGGGGTGGTGTCCTTGGGTTGTCCTGGGCTCCTGCTGGCCTGGGCCCATGTGGCATTTGGGTGGGGTGGCTCTGAGGAAGGTATTCCTTGGGTATGTCCTTGGTGCCTGCTAGGCCTGAAACAGAGGCCTGGGTCTGCTCAGTGGGTGGGTGTGGTGGCTGATGGTGGGAGTCCCTCCTCCTGGTGTCTTAGGTGCCTGCCAGCCTGGAACCAGAGGCCTCAAAGTAACATTCTTGATAGAATTTCATGATTAGGAGCCAGGTATGGTGGGACAGGCTTACAATTCCATCGCCTTTGGAGCCTGAGCCAGGAAGAGTAGAAGTTTTTGTTTTGTTTTGTTTTGGTTTGAGAGGGACAGTGAGAGAGAAAGAATTTAGTTTTTTTTTTATGTGACTTTCATTGCTCTGAAGCTTTGTCATATACGTGATGTTGGGGATCATACTTGTGCACTTGTGCATGCCAGGCAAGCACTGTAACCACTGAGCCACTGCTCTAGCCCCCAAAAGAGTATAAGTTTTAAGCTAGCCTCAGTAACTTTGGTGTTAAGCAACTTAGCAAGACCTTATCTCAAAATAAAAGAGAAAATGGACTGGTGATGTAGCTCAGTGTTAACGTGTCACTGGGTTAATATCCTATCCCTCTCTCCCCCCAAGTCATAATCAGTTGTTGGTTTTCAAAATTTCAAAATTTTGTTTATTCTAAAAATCAAATAATAATTCAATAAAATAATGTTAATTTCTTAAAATGTCTTCTAGCTTCAGAAGTTAAACTTATAAATATTTTTAATTACACATAAATTATGCATTATACATTAGCCCTCCCTTATCCACATGTGATATATTCCAAGACTGAGTGGTTGCTTGAAATTGATGATAGTACTGAACCCCATAAACAGTCATAGGTCACTTAATACCAGTAATGCATTCCAAGAAATGCATCATTAGATGATTTTATCATTGGCCAAATGTTTGTAGAATATGCTTGTACTTACACTGACCTTGGTGGTCTAATGTACTACACACCTAGGGTAGATAGGATGTGCTGCTGCTCCTTGGCTACAAACCTGTACAGCATGTTACTTTATGAAATACTGTCAGCAATTGCAACACAATGCTAAGTATTTGTGTATCTAAACATATCTAAACATATAAAAGGTATAATAAAACATGAGATAAGATATTTTTTAGCTCTAACATATCTTTTGGGGATAGTATTGTATATGCTGCCTGTTGTTGATTGAAATCTTATGCAACATGTGACTGTGTAGATACTCTTTACTTATGGTTATGCCCCAGTAAACTCACCATACATTAAAAATGTCTTAAGTTGAAAATGCACTTAATACACCTAATCTACCAAACATAGTTTAGCAATATAGTATATGGTAGAATATCAGTTGTTTACATTCATGATCTTTGGCTAGCTGGGAGCTGCAGTTCACCTCCACTGCCTAACATTGTGAGAGTAGCACACCATATATTGCTAACCCTAGTAAAGGTGAAATTTTTTTAAAGAGAGAGGGACAATGAGGGAGACAGAAATAGAAAATTAATTTTTATTTAGTTTTTCATATGGCTTTTGTTGCTCTGATACTTTGTTATGTACGTGGTACTGGGGTTCAAACCCAGGTCCTTGCTTATGCCAGGCAAGTACTGTAACTGCTGAGCCACCATTCCACTTGAAGTGTGATTTCTGTTGTATATGTATGTCTTTCTCTTTATCATAAAGTTATAAATGGTAAGTCAAGCGATCATAAGCCAGGGACCATCTATAATGGTTTTTTCCTATAAATACATATCTATGGTAAAGTTTAAACATATAAATTAGGTACAGTAAGAAGTTAACAACAACCATAAAACAGAATAATTATAATAATATACTGTATACTGTTATAATATAGTATAATAAAAGGCATGTGTTGGTAACCTTTTTTCAAAATATTTGTTCAAAATATTTTCAAAATATTTGTTCTCATCCTTCCTGTGATGATGACAGATTATATAATGCATATGTGATGAGATGAAGTGAAGTGAGTGACATAGTGTTATTTTTCTAGAAGGGTTACTTAAACAGGTGCAGTATTTGCTAACCATGATGACTACTATACTTAGCTAACATGTGGGTGGGATGGTTTATGTGGGTATCACATAAAGCATTGCTTCGCTGAATAAAGGGATAATTCACATCCTGGGCAAGGTGGAGAAAGATTTTTATTACATTGCTCAGAATGATATGTAATTTAATATTTATGATGTTTATTTTGGAATTTTCTAGTTTTACCATTTTTGGACTGAATATGGATAACTAAAACTGTAGAAAATGCAGCTGCGGATAAGGGGGAACTATGGTATGGTTGTTCCTTGCTATCTGTGGAGGATTGGTTCCAGGACCCCTATTTATATCAAAATGTATGGATGTTCAAGTCTTTTATATATAAAATGCCATACTATTTACATGTAACCCATGCACATCTTCCTGTACACTTTAAATCATCTCAAGATTACTTATAATACCTAAGACAATGTAAATGCTCTGTAAATATTTTTATACTGTATTGTTTAAGGAATAATAGCAAGAAAAAAATGCCTGTACATGTTCAGTTAGACAGTTCTTTTTCCCCCCCAAATATTTCCAATCCAAATTTGGTTAAATCCACAGATGTGAAACCCATGGATACAGAGGGATCATTATATGCATTTTTGTGAATATTGCAAGGTTTTAATTTTGGAAGTAAACAAGCTCTTGATGATTGTTTGAATTTAGTGAAATTTGTTTTTAGAAATTTTAATGAAGGCAAAAGATTCTTTATTCCTGTAAATAGATTTTATGTAGTTATAAAAGCTCATAGGCCCCATTGGTTCTTTATATTTCAAAAATGTTTAATTGTTTACAGATACTTACTTTTCAATATTAGATAATTTTTAATACTAGAAAGCAGTCAAAATACTACATGCAGTGGAACATAACTGTAGTCCCAGTGACATGGAGGCTGAGGCAGTAGGATTGCAAGTTTAAAGCCAGCCTCAGCCACTTAGTGAGGTCACCTTAAGCAACTTAGCAGGGTAAGTCTGGGGATATAGCTCAGTGGGAAAGCACTCCTGGGTTAAATCCTCCAGTACCAAAAAAAAAGAGGAAGCAATCAGATCACAAGATAGATAATGAAATGACAGTTATCTCAAATTTGGGTGTGTGTGTGCTAAGTGCTTCTTTTTTTCTCTTAGCATAGATGCTTTACTGGCAGGGAAAAGTTATCAGAGGACAGGATGCCAAGCAAACTGCACTGGCATCTTACCACAAACACTAATCAGGAAAAGAATCTGAACATTTTAACTTTCTGCCAAAGCAACACACAAAAAAATCAAAGCTCTTTTTGAGATTGGTTCTAGCCATGTTAGATTAAATGAAATGAACCAATTACAAGGTCACACTGTTAAAAGCTGAAACCAAACTGCTTCAAACAAGGATGGAAACCCTCATTTTACCTTCCTATTATATGGAAATTGTTTGAAATCAATAAAGCAAAAGAAATGAAGAAGGTGGCAGTCTAAAATAATACTAATAAATGTATTGATGATATATCTGATGACACAAAGACAGCATTAATCCAGATCATTATTAGGTGGAGTAGCTTTTCCTTTTAGATAGATGAATCAACATACCTTAGTAAGTTTGTAATTAAAGCACAAGTTGGGATTCCTAAAGAGAAATGCTGGGAGAGTATCAATTCCCAATAAAGAACACAGAATACTAGGGATGAAATATTGAAGATGGTAGAGTCAATACTTTGAAATAAATAAGGTATTATGGAAATCTGCTTGAATTTGTATACTGATGGAATGACTGTAATGACAGGAAGGCATAATGGCTTCACATCAAGACTCATTGTGAAAACATGGAGGGAGAGTCACATAATACAATGTTTTTCACAGAAACTGTTGTATAGTAGTTTGCCTGTGAGTTCTACAGTCTCAGATATCTAATGCAGAATCTAAGATAGCTGAAGCTACTTCACTAACATCTGTTTGCAACTGTGTGAAGAATTGGGTGTATAACTTTCTACTGTTTTCTGCTCTTTCATACTAAAGTGAAGTAATATCCAAGGAAATTTTGTCAAAAGTGTATGAACTTGGGGCTGGAGCCGTGGCTCAGCAGTTACGATGCTTGCCTTGCATGCTCGAGTACCCTGGTTAGAACGCCAGCACCGTGTACACAATGAAGTGTCTGAGCAATGAAAGTCCATGGAAAAACTAAATAAAATTGATTGCCTTTCTCTCTCTCACTGTCCCTCTCTCTTAAAAAAAAAAAGTATATGAATTTGAAAGAGAATCGGAGCTCTTTTGGTCAGTTCTTATTTTGAAAATTTGTTAAAATTCAGTTATAGGGGGCTGGAGCAATGGCTCGGAGGTTACAGAGCTTGCCCGACATGTGGGATTATGTGAGTTCAAACCCTAGTACCATGTACACAACAAAATCTTGAAGCAATGAAAGCCACATGAAACCTAAATAAAAAATTTTCTCTTTCTCTCTCCCCCTCCCCCATCTCTCACTGTCCCTCTCTCTTTAAAAGAAAAGAAAGAAAAGTCAGTTATGCCTGGGTGTGGTAGTGCATGTCTGTAATCCCAACAATTTGTGAGGTTGAGGCTGGAGGATTGATTGCAATTTCAAAGCCAGCCTCAGCAATTTAGTAAAGCCCTAAGCAACTTAGTGAGACTGTCTCAAAATAAAAAATAAAAAAAACGGCTGTGGATGTAGCTCAGTAGTTAAGCAACCCTGTGTTTAAACCTGATACCAAAAAAAAAAAAAAAGTCAGTTATAGGCTTGAAAAAATAGGTTAGTTGTTTAATTGAATGAATGAATATAATAGGAAATTATCAGGACCTCATGTTTTATGTGAATTGATAAAGTGATGGATTAAAGGCAAAATTTGGTCTTAAAAATTTGAGGTTAAGAACAATTCAATCATGGTATTTAGTCTGTGTAACAGTTTGGCTAGTAAAAAAAAATTAAGTAAAATAGCATCTTGCATATTTTAGAAAAACTGCATCATTGGTTTGAAATGGATAATTTCAGTCATGTTCATAATTTATTCTTATCATAAGAAATATTCATATTTTTGTCAGTGAAAGTAAAGGAAGATCTGTTTGATTTACTGAATGATGGCATGTTTGAAGTACAATTCATATTTGAATTATCCAAATTCTGGTTAATGATGAAGAAGGTGTTTCCATCGTTTGGAGAAACATGATATTCATCTCTATAAATACAGAAAATAGATTAGTCCTTGTCTGGGTCTGGGGTAGGAACAGGGATTGAATGTAGTAATTATATAATACAAGGAAAAGGTATTTAAGATTTTTTCACTGTTTCATATAAATACCACCAAATCCTTTCTAGTTTACCCAATTATACTGTTCAAATATGAATTTTTATGTGTGTCATGATGTGAAAAGGGCTGAATCATGACAATCTAGAATGTGGAGGCAATAATATCAACTGTGGCAGCTACCAAATTCTGCAGCTCAGATTTCAGGAATAGAGTAAAGAGCCAGGATAAGGAGAGGGCAAGGTTTTGGGAAATAAACTTGCAACTGGGTATGTGTGATGGGTCACAGTCTACTGTGTCTTATGTCTAAGTAATGTAAGGTTACAGTCAGCAGTAGTGGGCTGGGAAGTGGAGGAGGACAATGAGCCAGATTGAGTGGGACTTAGCCAAATTGCTGTTCTAATGGCCTCTGCATAATTCTGAAGAATAAAGGCCTGGAGCAGAAATAGTTTATACTAGTCCTTTCTAACTCACTCATGGGAATTGATCAAAATAAATTAACTCTTGAAAAAAAACAACAGCTCATGAATGATTACTTTCTATCAGATTCTAAGTGTTTTGCATGTATTAACTGTTTATCTTTATACTGGTTGGTAATAGTAGCCATTATTATTCTGTTTTACAGACCCAGTTACATTTATTTATTTGTGGCAGAACAGAGATATGAACTCAGGTACTTTGGCCTTGGAGTCTATGTAGTTGACTATCTGCTGCATTGCTTCTCAGGTCCGTAGTCACATTGACCCTTAGTCTTCTCAGCTCTCACCTCTGGTCTTAAAACTTTTATTATGGCCTTCATCTCTTCTGTGGAGGATGTGGGCTATAATGGATACTGCATTGAAAGGCCTCAGACTATGACTTGGATATTTTTGGGTATTACCTTACTTGTTCATTTGTGGGCATACTGAAGAATATAGTCTAATCTTAAAATGTTATTAGAGTATTACTGTGAAACAGCCCATCATCTATGTAGGTATACTTTAGAATATGGTAGCCACTAGCCACATATGGCTATCCAAATTAAAATTTAAATTAAGTAAAATAGAATTAAATGTAAAATTTGGTTCTCTAATTGTACTAGCTGCGTTTTATTGGCAGTTAATCTAGTTTGAACAGCCCAGAGAGCACTTCCATTATCAAATATGGTTTTATTGGACAATAGCATTCTCATTTGGTCACCTCCCCAAATTGGCAATATCAGAAGTAAGAGCTCATTTCCTGTTGATTTCCAACTCCTCAGGTTGCCTTACTTCAAATTGGCCCCACTGACTCTGTCTTTCCTCATATTGCAGAAGACAGTGATACCAGAAAATAATAGATTTTTTTTTGGTTACTGGTTATTCAAGATTTGCTTTCTTTCAAATAGTTCTGTATTACTGTTGTCCTTACTCGCTTTACCTTATTTTGCAAATATAACAATTACAAACTGAGTTCTAAAAATTCCCTGCATGATGGCCTAACAACTTGGGCTATCACTGAACTTGAAGGCATGTAGCTTTTGTTTCTTAAAATTGTGCTTTAGTATTAAAAAGGAGTCCTATATTGGTTTAGTTGGATTCTTTACCCTAAATTTAGAATTTTATTTTTATTTATTCTAAGTATCATGTAATTTTTGCCTGCTGTGACTTCTTAAACATTGACTCTTAATTGGATCACCTGACAAAGCATTATTATTATACGTAGCTTTGATAAACATGGCCTTGTAGGTTGGCTAAAAGAGTCACATCAAACTAACCTCTTTTCCTTTCCTTTCCTCCCTTGTGCCTTTCTTTTGCCCCTGCCCTCCCCTTTCCTCTCTTCCTTCTTTCCATTATTTTAGACGATTACCAGATTAACAGGATGCTTTAGAAGTAGTGAGTTTGATCTGAGCCAAATAATTTAGAATGCTTTCAGAAATGTACAACTACGTGAATAAACTTCGTGGAAATCATATCAAGTTTGAGGAACTTGGAGGTATTTAATCTGGAGAAAAACAGACTGTTCTAGATACTCAGAGGACTGTGTTGAGTTAGCAATGCTGATCAGAAGAATTTATTGTATTTGAGGAAAAGTTATCAAGGTTAGTTTTTCAAAATATAGTATATTCAGGGAAACACACAGAGGTTATGAACATCTTGGAGCAACACCAAATAAGTAGAGGTAACTGTAGAATATTTCCATTTTTTTGTGACTACAAAAGTGAAGTGAGCCAAAAAACACAGTGGGAATTAAACGAAGTAGGGTTAAGTTTTCATTAAAGGCTGTGCTGTGCATTCACCATTCCTGGTTGCCCTGGCAACAGGGCTCCCTCGCATGTTAATGACATTGTAATGAGGGAAAAAAACATGCAAATGCAGTAAATAGTAATTGGAGGCAGAGCCATATATGGAATAGTGGGCTCCACCTTGGGAAGGCCTGGGATTATCTGGTGAAGGGTTTGTACTAAAACAAAGAGCTGTAAGAGAAAGACTTTGAGCTATGTATGAAAGGGTTAAGTTGAGCTTCACAATGCATACTCTAGCATTTGTGTTCTGCAAATACCTGTGTTTCTCTAGCAGAATTTAGTCAGAAGTCATGTAGTTGTGTGTGTACTTTATATTAAATATTCTACCTGTTGGCATCACTGTGTGGAAAGACTCTTAGCTGTTCTTTGGTTTAGATCTGGAGGAACAAGCAGCAGCCTACTGCTTTGAATTCTCTCTCTGCCCACACTGGGCAGGGCTGGGCCTGCCCAGGCAAGGTTGTGGGACCAACATAGCCAAAAGTTTGTCTTAATGAAGAGAGGAACTTAATTCCACATTGCTTTAGACAAGACAAATAGGATGAATGAGTAACTCTTTTAATTAGTATAAGGTATAATTGACATGCTATCATGACACTGGAATTATGTAAGGTCCTGTCTCTCTCAGGTGTGATAGACAGGGTCTTTGATTTGTTTCAGTGATTTGACTCAGAATCTGTACATTTTTGGTCAGTTTCTTATCTTCTCTTTGTTTCATTTTGTTTAAGTTCTTCTACTTTTATTGCTATGTCTGTTTGTTGGTTTTTCTTGGAACTGGCTAGAAAAAGTTATATTGCCTGCTTCATATTATTCTAATTCTTTGATTTATCTTTTTGACATTAGTTGAACCATAGGTCACTGAATAAAAATTGCTGGGAATAGCCATTGAGATCCATAAACTTTACTATTCTTTTTCATCTTTCAATAAAAAAGGCTAAAAATTTCACAAGGAAAACCACATATACTTTTGTAAAAAGTTTGTATTAGCATATTAAAAATTTAAGTAATATAGAAGTATATACGAAGGCTGGCAATGTAGCTCAGTGGGAGGGCAGTAAACTAAAGCATGAAGGGCCTGGGTTTTATCCTCAATACTGTAAAAAAGAATTTGTTTTGTTTTGTTCTGGGAATTGAACCCAGTGCCTCATGCATGCTAAGCCATTGCCACTGAGCTACATGCACCCCCAACCCCATATATGATAAAATATTTTAAGTCCTTCATCCTGCCTGCCAACTCCTAAACCCAAACTTTTCAGAGCTAACTACTGTTAACAATTTGAGGAGTGAACTTCAAAGCTCTTTCTTGGCAGTTCTGTGTGTTACTATAGTTGATAATATACAGTATTAAGACATTATTAATGGCTAGGATTTATTGAGTGTATTGCTATGTACCAGACACTGTTCACAACTTTTGGGGGTATATTAATCCTTGTAATCCTTCAGATCTTCCTTTGAGGAAAGGGGAAAGGAAGTCTAAGAGAAGTTAAGAAATTTGTCTAAGTGGCATGCCAAATTTGCATGCCAGGAAGTCTGCTTTAGAGCTTGTGCTTTCTCTCACCACGTTATTCTGTCTACTCTATATGTTTTTCCATATGCTTGGTATCAATGATTCTATATAATTATTCTTCAAATAGTGTTTAATATTTCAGAAATCATTCTATATCAGCAATCTTCCTCTTCCAGCTTTTAAATTTGTTATGTTTTATTCCCTTTTGCAAATGTGCCATAATTTAAGCATTTCCCTATTGACAGGCATTTAATTTACTATTGCAAATGACACTTTAATAAATTCCAAATAATACCACTTTTATGTGTACATTTCTGAAGAATAAATAGTTCAAAGTGGAATTGCTGAATGAGAGAATATACTCACTTTGTTTTAATAAATAAGCAAAATTGGCAGAATTATTACTTCCTTCCTGAATAGTGTTTGCTTGGCTTCTAATATATTATCCTGTCTGTTTCCTCCTACGTCAATGACTTCGGCTTCCTCAGCTGGTTTCTCCTTATCTCCCAACTGCTAACTATTGGAATGCCCCAAGCTCAATGTTTGGTCTTCTCTTCTCCAATTAAAGACTCTGCAGGAGATCTTGTTCTTCAGGATAAGATACATATACACTAATGATTCTTGAATTTGTATTTTTAGTATATGTCTTGTCCCTGAACTTCAGGCTTTTATATCCATTAATCTAATTGATATTCCATTTAAAGGTCTACCAGACATTGCTAATTTAAATCATTTTTACCTCTCTGCACCCCATCTGCTTCTTCCACATATATACCTATGTTAGTAAATATTAACTTTCATTTGCTCAGGATGTTTAACTCCTTAGTAAATCTCAGTAATTGTATTTATTTATTTTTATTATACTTAAAATGTAACTTCATATGTCATTCATATGTTATACATATGAAGTTATTATTTGATTATCTTCTGTGTCCTACACTTTGCCCTCTAGAATACATGCTCCACAAGGGCAAGAACTTCTGTGTATTTTGTTCACTGTTGTATTCTTAGAGTTTAGTACTGCTCATTGCATTAGGTAAATGCTCAATAATATTTATTGAATGAATAAATTAATTAGAAAATGAATATTTTCCTCCAAACAGACTGTACCAATTTAAAGTCCTATCAAAAAGTGTAGGAAGCCAGGGATGGTGGGGCATACCTGTGATCCCAGTGACTCAGGAAGCTGAGGCAGGAGGATCACAAGGCTGAGGCCATCCTCAGCAACTTATTTAGACCCTCATGAATTTAGTGAGACCTGGTCCAAAAATTTAAAAAATTAAATTAAAAAGAACTGATGGGAAAGCACCTCTAGGTTCAATCACCAGGAGTATGTCCATTTTCTCACATGCTCTATATAATTGGGTATTACTTATGTTTTTATTCTAAAAGAAAAATGACATTTTGATGTACTTTTTCTCACCACAGCTAAGCATATTTTTATATATTTATTGGTGATTAATAATTCTTTTAGGAATATCTTGTTTATGTCCATTGTTAAACTGTGGGTCATTAATCTTTTTGATATTGATTTGTTAGTGTAAGATATATTATGACTATAATGGTTCATTTCCTGTGTGTATTGCAAATATTTTCCCCAGCCCAATATTTTATCTTAACTAAGATAACAGTATCACTTGTAATACAGAAGTTTTTAATTTTTAATGAATGTGCCAGTCTTTTGCTTTATGGTTCTGAGTTGGGCGTTTTGTTCTGGAAACTGCTAAACTATGAAAATGTTCTCTTCTATTTTCCTTTAGATATTTATTATTTTATTTATAACAATCCATTTGGAATTTATTTTGCAAGAGTGTATGGTGTGGTAATGTAGCTTATGTATTTATTTAATATTGAGCAGATTGACTTCATATTGATTATTTGATTCATTCATTCTTCCAACTCTGATCCAAAATCCTGACTTTATTAGATATTAAATTCTGACATATAAAGGGGTTTACTTCTAGGTTTGTTTTCTATTCCTTGACCTGTTTTTCTTATCTCTATTAATAAGATAAATTTTATTTGTTACCAGTGGTCTTTAGTTGATTTTGATATCATTGTTCTCTTTTAAAAGTCTTACACATTTTCTTTTTCAAATAAATTTTGTAATTTATTTATTTATTTTTTTGCAGTGCTGAAATAGAAGGGGCATTACACGTGGTAGACAAGTGCTCTGTCACTGAATCATATACCCATCCAGATTGGCAATCACTTTGAGTTTAAGAAAAAAAGAATTTTTTTCATGTCCATAAAATTATAGTTTTCTCCCTCTGCCCCTCCCCCAATTAGGGGTGAACCCAGGCAAGTATTCCACCAGTGAGCTACATTCCCCAGCCCTTTTTGTTTTATTTTGCCTAGGCTGGCATTACACTTGCAAAATTATCCTTTCTTAGACTCCTGGATTGCTGAGATTATAGGTGTGTACCATCATTCCCGGCTGTAGGTTTTTCTTGATTTATAATGATAGCCATTTTCTTGAATATTTGGAAACTTTTATTTATATTAGAAAGACTGTATTTTACTCTGATAAATTTAATTGGTTATTGCTACAATTGTAAAAGTTATTGATTTACATATATTGATTTTTTCAGAATATTCTTTAGATTATTTAAGTAAATAAATCATCTGCAATTTTATCTTAAACTATTTGGATCTCATTTACTTCTAATGTATAATTGTATTCTAGTAAATGTAAAATTGCAGTTTTGTGAGTGAGCATCCTTTGGTTTAATTGAAATGTTTGTACTTAATCATTAAGTATATTTGTTGTAATTTTTATTAATTTTTATCAAATTAAGAGAGATCTATTTGTAGTTTTAAGAGCTTTTTAAAAACCAAAGCAGTGGGATAAGGTATGGAATTTTGTTGTGCTTTTCTACTATCTACTAAGATAGTGATATGGATTTTCCCCTTAAATTTATTATAGAGATTTTACTGATAAATATCCTAATATTAGGCCATCCTTATATTTTTTGTTTTTTAAGAGAGAAGAACAGTGAGAGAGAGAGAAAGCGAGAAATAATTTTATTTAGTTTTTCATGTGGCCTTTGTTGTTCCAAGACTTTGGATACTTGTGCATGCAAGGCAAGTACCACAACCGCTGAGCCACTGCTCCAGCCCCCTTATGTTTTTATTGTAAATATTACTTGGTCATGATGTACTATGCACTTACGTAGTTTTGATTATTTCATTTAAGATTTTTTTTGCTACTTTTATCTTTCATTCTTAAATATAATTTTCATTTTTGCAACTCTTTTTATACTTTTTTTTTTTTTAGGGCTGAGGACCGAACTCGGGGCCTTGCGCATGGTAGGCAAGCGCTCTGACACTGAGCTAAATCCCCATCCCCACTCTTTTTATTCTTAAATACAATTTTCACTTTTCTTTTTTTTTTTACTCTTTATGTAGTAAAATTTCTTTTGGTTGCCAAAGCAATTGATTCTGGATAAACTAAGCCAAAAACAGGGATTTATTTTCAGGATATAGAATATCTTAGCCTGAGTTTCCTCTAGAAAAAAATAAATATTTTAAAATATTTATAATCAAAGTATAATGAGCTGGGTGCCATGGCACACACCTCTAATCCTAATGATTTGAGAGACTGAGGCAAAAGACTGTCTCAGGAAAAACAACAACAACAACAAAACAAACAAACAAAAAACCCCAAGAAGAATAGGCAGCATTTTGTGAACCAGTATTCTATTTTAGAATAATTCCACCATAAGTGCTTGGAATAGAATGGATAACAATATAAATCCCTTGTCATGGCCAATAAACCCATATATGAACTGTCTTGACCTTTTTGCTTTCCCTCACATACACTGAACTCATTCCAGCTGCAGGACCTTTGTAGTCGTTGTTCCCTCTGTCAGGAATTCCTTTCCTTTAAATTCTGCATAGTTTACATGTTTACTTCATTTAGATCTCTGTTTTATTCAAATTTCAACACTTCTGAGAGGTTTCCTATGATTATTTGGCTGTTTCTATTCCTTTTAAATAGCTATTCTATTTTAATCCTGAGTGACCTTTTCCACTTCAACATAATATTATATAAATTTTCCTTTATAATCTGTCTTCTTTAACTTTAGCTCATGTTCTTTGAAGGCAGAGACTTTTTGTTATTTTCATTGTAAGTTATTAATATCTAAAATTATATGATGTATTTTACTGTTTATGTATTTATTTTCTGTTTCCCATAACAAAATATTCTTGCCAGGGTAGAAACTGTATGCCTTACTGTTGGTTCAGTAGTACACAGAATATAATAAACATTCGGTATTTTTGAGTTTAAGTCCATAAATGAGTTTAGATGTCATATAAAGGAACTATGTTTTTGAGATATTTGTCACATATTTACCTCTTGTCAAAACAGTGGTACCTCAAAATTGGTAACAAACATTAGATAGTATTTCAAATGTAAGATAGTAACTGAGTAATAAGTACATAAAATCTACAAAATTAGCAAATAAAAAAGAAAAGTACAAAGATGTGTCTAATCATATAGTAAGTGAAATACATTAGAAATATGGAAGTAAATTTTAATTGTTCTTAGATTAATTAGCTCCAGAAATCCTTCAAAGTGGATAAAATAAAAGTGATACTTAGGACTCCACCTATATGGCTTTTAAGGTCACTTAATGTCCCATAGCTCACTGTGCTTTATTTATTCAGTATTTTTTTCCTCAGTATGTTTCATTTCGGATATTTTATATTGAAGTTCACTAAACTTTTCTTCTATAAGTTCTAATTTGCTATACTCTCAACTGGTTCGTTTTTCAGTTCAGATGCTGTATTTTTTTTAAATTTTTTTTATTTTTGAGCAACCTTACAAGATTTTAACAAAATAATATAAAATGTGTATAAAATGTGCATGTATTCTGGATATTGCAATTATCCCCAGGAGTGCCCCCCCAATTACCCTCCCTTATCCCTCCCTTCCCCTTCCCATTATAACTCTAAAAAAAGTATTAGATACTGTATTTTTCATCTCCAGGAGTTTGACTTAGGTCATTTTTATATCTTCTTCTCTGCTTATCATTCTCGTGCTTTCCTCTACATTCTGGAACATGTAGAATGTGTTCACAATAGCTGTTTCCATGTCCTTGTCTCTCATTCTCTAACTAGAACATTTCTAGGTGTTTCCATCTGACTGATTTTTTGTACTGGTTTGAATCGTATTTTTTGTTTGTTTGATGACTGGTAATTTTTAACTGGATGCCAAACATTGTACATACTGGACTTTTTTTTCTTTTTCTGAATCACAGTTAGTTAGCATCCTTGGAATATTTTTATTTTTCTACATAATGGTTTTGATTAAATTTATTTTTACTTTTTAAAGATTTATTTTAAATTGATAAATAATAGTTATATATTCTTATGCATAGTGTGATGCTTTAGTACATATACACATCAATAGTAGCATATCTGTAACCTAAAGTATTTCTCAGTTTTTGGGGTGAGAACATTTAAAATCCTTTCTTTTAGCTATTTTGCAATATAAAATATATCGTTTTTAAGTATAGTCACCATGCTATTCAATGGAACACAACACCAGAACTGATTCCTCTTGTCTTAACTGAAACTGTATACCTATTGACTGACTTCTCTTTTGTGGTTTACTACCCCTCCTCCTGAATTGGTTTGATTGTTTCAAGGGCTACTTTTAAGATATGTTAGAGCAGGTCCTGAGCAGCTTTTAGAGTAGGTCTGGTTTGGACCACCTCTTAAGGCAGTTCCTTTCTGAGGATGCTGCTTATTGCTAAGCATGTTAGGTCATCTTTCTGTTCTTTCTGATGAGAATATGTATTATTCCTGGTCCTGTGTGAATTCTGATGATTATTCTGCGTACCACATTTTACTGTTTTCTTTTTTCTAGGTTGCAGTTTCCTTTTACACATTTAGAGATCACAACTCAGTCAAACACTCTAGGGTGCTCCTTTCAGAATGTTCAGAATTCTTTCTCTCTGTGCCTGTTTTGTGCCCATTGATTGTAGTCACTGTTTTTCCAGTCTCTGAACTGTGTATCGTCAACTTAGTGATATTGGGGACTCTTTTGATTCCCCTTCCCTCTACAATAATGTAGAAACTTCCTGTAGGCATTGAGTTGGGATACTTCTTGGGTTCACCTTGTTTATTTCCCTTCTCTCAGAGATCACTGTACTGCATTAGTTGTGTCCAATGTCTGAAAATGCCTATTTCATATTTTTTCTTTTGTTTTCTAGTTAAGGTGGAAAGTAAATTTAGTCTCTGTTATTCAATCATGTCTAGTAGAGAAAGGAACTCTTGTAGGATACCAACTCATCCCCCCTTATATATGAAATGTAAATTTAATAAATCTAAATTTTATGCTAATCCATTATTAAACATATGATCATCAGTTTAGTTGGTCTGTTTGCAGCCCTAAAATTAGGGGCACAGCATTGTGAGAACATGATTAACCCATGTAGATGAGGGGGACTAAGTATTGGAGAGGGACTTGTTGAAGATTATAGTATGGTTCGGGTAAGGAGGTATACTTCTGCTCCTGCTGTCACATTGAATTTGGCCCCACTTTCACATTGCTCCTGCCTGGATGCAGAGGCAACAGGTTTCCTTCTTCTTCTGAGACATATTAATGCTAAGCTACGGGAAACAGGAGTTCTGATAGATGATGCAGAAGGAAAGGAAATTCAGTGTAAGAGCTTTCAACATGTACAGGCTTGGAATGGAAATGACTGGGAGGGCAGAGATTGTGACTCATTCTGGGAAATATGTCAAGAAACGTTTGTTACATTAATAAAAAAGGCTGAGTGGATTTTATCCTTCTTCTCTCCTTCTCTGCCCTTCTTGTCCCTCCTCTCTACTGAACATTTGAGTTTGCCACGTGTCTGGTATTGATCCAAGTAGTGAATTTTGAGTGCTCTTTTTGGCAAACAGAATGACCTCAGTAAAGTCTTTAATTTCACATTATCCAGACTCCATGTTAAAAAGCAGTGCTTATGCTACTGTGTGGCTTTCTCTGAAAACTGTCAGTACCCTCTGCCCCATTCTTGGTCAAATCCATTTTGGTTTCCTACAACATCTCTAAAACCCTGGCCTGAATTTTCAGTACAGAGCAGCTTCTGAAGCTCTGGTCATCGACTGTCCAGCTTGGGCTCTTCCCCTGGCAAGCTGTCCATGTTAGAGGCAGGAACTGTGAGACTGCCTTTCTCCTATTTCTTCTTGCCTCTTCTTCTGTACTGAGTTGAATAGTGTCCCCCAAATTCAAGGAACCTTGTGTATGTGACCTTATTTGGAAAAAGAGTTTTTGCAGATAGGATCAAGGTAAGAGGAGGTCACAGTGGTTTAGGGTTAGACTTAAATTTATTGTGACTGGCTAGAGCAAAACCCAGGCTTGGGTGAAAGATAGTCAAGCTCTTGTACTAGACCCACCAAAGGCGTAGCAACAACAATCTAGGAGAACCATAGATATATAGTTGGAGAAGGGAGGGGGGAAAGAAAGAGGCAGTGTGAGGGGAGAGGAAGGAAGGAGGAAAGGGAAGGATCTAGAGAGATAATCAACAATGTAGCATACTCTTTACTCCTCTCACCCTGGGAGCCAAATAATACTTATGCAACCATTTAATTCTGGAAAATACAGAATTTTATATATGTGTGTATAAATTTTTTATTAAATTATTATTTTATTAAGTTTTTGAATAGGTAATGTTTGTCTGAAACAAAGTTCAAATGATACAAAAGGGTATAAACACTGTCTCTCAGCCACCTGTACCACTCCTTAAGAGGTGTGTGCGTGCGTGTGTGAACGCGTGCACACACACACACACACACATATAAAAAATTTATATCTGTTCTAGGAAAATATAGAGGAGTCAAGAGCCTGGGGTGTGGGTGATGGGGTGATTCTGGACTAGGATCAAATGCATATCATATTGTTACTTTATATACATTTATGTTTGTACAACTCAACAAAAAGTAATATTGCATTGTCATATTGTATATATGTATGAATATGTAACAACAAATCCCATTGTTATACGCTATAATGTACCAATAAAAATGTGGGGGGAAATACCTCTGTAGGGGTTCAAGAAAGTGACATAAGTGAAGCCGTCCAAGGTAAGATAATAGACAGTGGTGGGAATTGGAGGGAATCAGAAAGGATGTGGAAAAAATAGAGTTGGATTTCTATATCACTTTCTATATTAAAGTAAATTAGAGGAACAGCTTCAATATATTTGTATAGTTATCAAAGCAACCACACAAGTAAATGAAGACATCCACAAGTAGATGAAACAGTGTTACATTTTTCTTACTAAGATACATATAAATGGATGATGTTCCATACTCCAAGGAGTGTAAGAGAAAACAGGTGAATATATCTAGCCCCCTGGAAAAATGAAACAAATTTCAAAGCAATGAGGGAATGACTTGAGTAATTCATGAATTGGGCAGGACCATCACTATAGTGTCATAATTTTATTGGGATTTTTTTTCTTTTTTAGTCAACTAATGGCAAACCTTGTGATTGATGGTGCCTTAGAAATCCTGAATGTGTATTTGCTTGTGTGTGCATATAATAACTCTGGAAGAACACACAAGAACTGGTAGCATTGGTTGCCTCTTGAAGAGTGGTATGGGTGGCTGAGAGACAGTGTGTTTATACCCTTTTGTGTCTTTTGAATTTTGTTTCAGACACAAGCATTACCTATTCAAAAACTTATAAAATAATAATTTAATAAAAAATTTACTATGACCTCATAAGAAGAGGGAAATTTGGGTACAGGAACACAAATACAGGGGAAAGAACCATGTGAATACAGATGGAGAGATTGGAGTGAAGAATCTGCAGATTTGCAGCAACAAGAATCTAGGAAGGGTGAAGGAAGGATTCTCCACTAGAGCCTAAAGAGAGAGCACGTGTCTGCCAACACATAGTTTTTGAAGTTCTAACATCCAGAACTGTGAGAGAATGCATTTCTGTCTTGGGCCACTGAGCTTGTGGCTTTTATTGTGCCCATCCCAGAGAGCCGTTTCTTACCACCCTTGTCCTTTGTCCAACCCTGTAGCAGGATCCTTGTTTTAGGAGTTAAATTATTTAAGCTCAGGTACCTTTTATTTCAATAAAAGGGAAGGTTAAAAAATTATTTGTATTGCTATGCAAGAATAGTGCTTTGAAATCAAAATTACAGCTTCCTTTTCTGATAATTTTTCTACCATCAGTACTGCCAAATATGTTTCAATTTAATAAAGTATAAAATTACACTAATTTCTCAATTCTCTTATCACAGCCAGTGCTTTAAAAAATCAATTACTTATTTATAAAAACAATGCAATTTGGAATAACCTTAAATCCAGAGAGATGGGGAAGGTCAAAACTTGTGTCATCTGCATGTTTTTTCTTTTTCTTTTTGTCTGTGATAGTGGAAAAGCAAAATTAAATCTTTGAGAACAATTCAATGAGAGTAAACAGAAGAAACATGGTAAAATCTCTACAAACTTAAATTGGAAGCAGGAACAAAGAGAAAAAATTAGTTTTCTACAGCAGGCCCCCCACATTCCCTCCAATCAGTTATAACATCCGTTCGCCATTCCTCTGGCACAAATAAGCAAGAATTCTCTGGGAGCCAAAACCAAATTGTTTAATATAATAAAAAGTATGAGGGCACACATGGAGGTCCCACATCTATGAACTGAAAATTGAAAACTCAAAATGGGCAAGTTGGAAAACTGGTAAACAAAACATTATTAAAAAATGAAAAAAGAAAAGAAACTGCTTGATAGTGAAATCTAACATTGTAGAGCTATCTGATGAAAATGTTAATAAGGAAAATGGGACCTAGTATGTATTAAACTTACTTTTAATGCTTTGGCTCCTTGAAGGGGAAGGGATTTAGAATTATTTAAACTCTAGTCATTGTTTAAAAATGTGAGATAAGCAGGCTGAGAGAGTATAGTATATGTAAAAACACATGTGTGTTGTACTTCCCTCCAAATAAGTTCACCAAATTGCCCTCGGTAACCTTCTGTTTTGACCTGACAGGGGGCTCATTTTCTTCTGCTGCTTATTCCTGGGGCCACTGACCTTGCTGTGCTCTGATCTCTGTCAGGGGACTGAGGAGGGCTATGTTCTACTGCTCATCCAGGAAACCAGGAAGGGGCTGGAGGTGAAATGAGAGACTTGCTGGTCTGAAAGGAAAAAGATGCCAGGAATATTGTAAGAAAACTAACTTCTTAAACAAATGAGAATAGTGCTGGGGTTCTCAGCATGGCTGTATTGAGTGGAATTGAAAATTGAAAGCCCTAAGTGGCATCAAACATTGTCTACTTGAAGAACAAAGTGAAGGTATGTTATAATTAGGTAGTAACTTAGGAAAGAAGTATTGGCCTCATTTTGGTTTAGCACCTAGAGGGTTAGTTCAGAAAGGAAAGAAACTAAAAACAAAATTAGTTTTGTCTGCTGGAACATTTCATGGTACTTAGAATCATATTGATCACAGAGTGGAAGGAAAGTTTTAATGAAATTTTCTTACTCCTGACCTGGATCTCAGTCTTCTGGTGCATTATTACTTTTTCTTTCCTGGGTTGGTTTTATATTTTACTTCATTTTATTTATTACAAGCAAAAGCATTACATAGTCATTGTAAAAATTCTAATAGTGCATGATATGTAAAATTGAAGATCTTTCTTCCTCTCTCCCCTGACCTATGTATATGCAAATGTATATACATACATTTGCATATACCTTTAAATGTGATCATTGTTCTATAACCTACTTTTTCTTTTTTCAATACTTTTTAAAATTATTGTTCTCTGTATGTGTGTGTATACATACACACACACCACATAAAAGTGGAATTCACTGTGATATATTTATTCATGCATGTTGTGTAATTTGTCAAAATTTCTTCTGCATTTCTTTCCCTTTCCCGTCATTTCTTTCTCCCCCTCATCCTCCTTTTTCTTCTGATTTACTGATATTCCTTTTATCCTTGTGATATCCAATCCCTCCCCCTTGATTTCTCTTTGCTGTTATCTTCCACATGTGAGGGAAAACATTGGATCCTTGATTTTTTGAATCTGGATTATTTCACTTAGCATGATGTTCTCCAGTTCTGTCCACTACCAGAAAATGGCATGATTAAATTCTTCTTTAGGGCTGAGTAAAACTCCATTGAGTATACATACCACATTTTCTTCATCCATTCATCTATTGAAGGGCACCTGGGCTGGTTCCATAACTTGGCTATTGTGAATTGTTCTGCTGTAAACATTGATGTGGCTATATTACTAATACTATAGTAATTTTACTTCTTTTGGATGAATACCAAGGAGTGGGATAGCTAGGTCATATAGTGTATAATGTACTTTTCCCACTTAACATTACATCATTGACATCTTTCTTTGTGAGTATATACACAATTATCTCATTATATCTAATAGTTGCATAGTATTCCATTGCATGAATTATTTTAATTTATTTAATGGAATCCTTATCGATCACAAATAATTCCTTATTCTCATAATTACACCTATAACTTTAAACAATGTATTTCTACTTTTTTATTTTTCATCTGTGGACAATAACTATTGATTCCTGCTGTGATAATGAGGTGGTTAGTGTCCTTATCCCACCTCCCCACTTTCCTTCTTGTTCTTCCTTCCATCTTTTTGATTAATCATATTATTTTTATATCATCAAGCTTTATAGTATTTAGATTTATTTAGATTCTGTTCATTAACTATAGTTTGGTCCTTAGCGCTTTTTTTATGGTTGATTAGAAATTGAAATCTAATTAAAGTATCTAATGAGTCAGCTTACGTAAATATGATTCATTGCAGCACTATGAATTGGGATAGAAGGCAGTATGTTGTTCTGTCACACTGCTGCTGTATAGAGATTACCTCAGGTCAAAATTCTACAAATTCTCTTAGTTTCATACCTTGACTGTACAATAGCTCTTTAAAACTGGGCGGAGGCATAAAACCTCTTATCAAGGTTCATAATCAAAATATTTTTGTGATTTAATTATCAGTAAACAAATGGGTTCAATAGGGATTCAAAAAGTCAGATCACACAAATAAAAGCAATAATTGTGGGCCATTTTATACAGCTGGTAAAGCAAGGGAGTATCTTCCTCTATTAAATGGAACATATCCACAAAATTTATTTCTTTCACAGAAGGATAGGCCCTGCTTTCTCAGATGAAACTTAATATTTGAAGTGAATCTTCAACACTCTCCCCTGGAATTTTCTGAGGTATTGAGTGGACTATTTAATGACTATGCCATGTTTAACAAACCCCCAAATACTACAGGACCAGGACCAGGGGAAAATTAGAGATAGAAAAGATCTTTTTCAAAGATGAATTATATTATGTTCTTATTTTCTTTCACTTTTGGATTTTTGGTTTCTTGAGTTTATGAACTTTTGTGTTTTTAATTTAAGTGAACCAGAGGCCAGCAATTACCCACTCTGTGTGTGTGTGTGTGTGTGTGTGTGTGTGTATGTGTGTGTGTTGGTACTGGGGATTGAACCCAGGGGATTTTACCATTGAGCTACATTCCTAGCATTTTACTTTTTTTGAATTGGAGTCAGTGTCTCGCTGAATTGCTGAGGCTGACCTTGAATTTCTGATCCTCCTGCCTCAGCCTCCAGAGAAGCTGGGGTCACAGGTCTGCACTACTCTGCTCGACTTCCATTGTTAGCAGATTCCTGTCACTGTGACAAAATAGCTGAGAAAATCAACTGAAAGGGAAGAAAGATTCATTTTAACTCATGGTTTTGGAGGTTTCAGTCCATGGTTCCTTTGGAGCTGAGGCAAGGCCAAACATCTTGGAGGAGATGACATGGTAGAGCAAAGCTGCACATGTGTTAGCAGTTGGGAAGCAAAAAGAGAGACAGAGAAAGCAGTCACAGTTTATTCTTCTATAGCATGCCCCCACCATGACCTACTTCCTGCAACTAGGCTCCACATGCTAAAGTTCCCACCATCTCCTAATAACACCACAAGCTGGCAACCAAGAACTTAGCTCATGGCCTTTGCGGGACATTTCAGATCCAAACCGTAACACTCATGAATTACTTTGACTGGATCTGATCATTCTATATTAACTTTCCTTGGTGTATAATAACAGCAGAGGCATCAGTGAACCATCAGTACACCCATACATGCATTTGGATGGTGTGACACTAATAGAAAATGACATCAGTGCTGTTTGGATTAAGTGGATATTAGGGTGGGTGTGAGGATGAAACATATTAATATATTCAAAATTGTGTTTTGAAGAATCCTCTAAATCATAATTTTTCCACCATCTAATTTTGGCTTTAAAAAAATGACAGGTATCAGTTTTTATTTCTCCCTTGACATTGGGAATTGAACCAAGGAGCATTATATCTCTGAACTATATTCCTAACTCTTTCTAAATTTTGTTTTGAGACAGGATCTTGCAGTTGTCCAGGGTGGCCTCAAACTTGCTATCCTCTGCCTCAGGCTTCTAAGTAACAGAGATTACAGTTGTGTGCCACCATGCCCAGCTCCCAGATATTAGTTTAATGTCTGACCTCTGCAGTGTAAGTTTTGCTTTTCAGCAGCAATTTTTACTTTATTTTTTTTTTTAACCCTCAACATTAATCAGCATTGGTCAACTACTGGTAATATTGGTTTTCCTACAACAGGAAAGAACAATCACTTCTGATCTGTGGTCTAGGTTTGGCCTATTTCTTAGGACTCCACTGACCTTCAAGGACTTCTTTAATCAGTGCCTACACTTACCTGGAACCTTCATTTGTCTTCCTCCCTGATGGTGTTGCTGACCCCCTTCTGCAGTTGGTTGTTCTGGGGAGTTAATTTGGGTTTCAGTCCTAATGCAATGTTTCATTCTGAAGTAGAGTTGAAGTTTTAGATACCCACCCCCACCTTTTAAAAAAATAACAGTGCTTTTCTATAGATCTTTAAAAGCTGATTAAAATTCAGCAAGAGCAGTCCCATAATTATTTGGGTAGCTGGATTCTAGCAGGCATAACATAACTCTCACTGGGTGGCATAGCCCTATGACAGCTTGTAAGAAAGCAGACCCAAACATGTTCTGTTAGGAAATCCTCAGATCTCCATCCAAAATGCAGTCAGAATTACACTATAAAACTTGCTTGTCTCTCTGGGGTTCTACAAGGCCTACAGGATATTTGTTCCTAAAAGTTTAGGATTAGAATCTACTGCAGCAGTGTGATAACCTGGAGACATATGTGCAAAGGGCAACACAATATTTGTTTAAAATGTAGTGTTATTTATAAGCACAAAATTGTTTCCACATTAAAACTTTTAAAAGTCTCTTTTATCACCCTCTGAACCTCAGAGGTTACCATTGACAGTATAGTCTTGGGTGTCTTTTCAGATACATTCAGGGTACACATAACATATATACTTACATTTAAATAAGTGGTAGCATATTCAATAAATATTTATAGAAATTAATCATTTTTTCTTTTTATACATTTTTATTTATACACTATAGTTGTACATAATGCTAGGATTCATTGCCACATATTTGTACACAAACCTTACTCATTCTTTTATGGCTGCATAGCATTACATTATTTGGATATATCATAATTTATGTAAATAATTATTGTCAAACATTTTGGTTGAGTCCACTCTTATGCCATTAAAATTATACTATCATATTTTTACAAGGATTTTGTTTCCTACATGCATGGCTGACTATGTAATATAAATTCCTGGAAGTAACATTTTTGAGTCTGAGATATGTGCATTTTTAATTTTGATAGTTATTGACAGTTTTCTCTTTGTTATTCTAGTTTAAACTCTTCTGCCTCTGGCAATATGTGAGAGCCTGTACTTGTTTTATCCATATATTTATCTACACAGTGAATTTTAGATTTTTTAATCATTGTCAAATAGGCAAAAATATTATGAATAGTTTTTAATTTGCATTTTTCTTTTAGGTAACATTGAACATATTTTATCCATATGTATTAACTTTTTAATGAACTATCAGTGCATCCTTTAATTATTTTCCTATTGAATTGTTAGTCTTTTCATTTTTTAAATTAAGGAATTGAGTTGTTGTACAATCATACATTCATATAAAATTTGAATTTTTATGATATGCTTTTGATCCTGAACCATAGTTACCCCCACAATACCCATACCCCAGGTTCTTGAATCTTCTATATTATGCCCCATAACAGATAAAAATGTCCATATATATATATATATATCTGTATATACACACATATATAAATATATGATTGTGAATTTTCCTGAATTAAATGATTGCATAAATATTATTTGACGTCTAGGGGTAGTAAAGAGTATATTACATTGTTGATTCTCTCCCCAGATCCCTCCCTATCTTTTCTTCCCTCCCCCCACCCTCCTACAAGTCTGTTTCTCCTAGATTGTTTTGTTATGCCCTTGGTGGGTTGAATACATGATTTTTACCACCTTTTCACCCAAGCCTGAGTTTAGTCTAGCCTCCACAAAAGAGGGAAAATATTCGACCCTTGACTGTCTGGGTTTGGCTAACTTAGCATAGCATGATTTCTTCCATAGCCATCCATTTATTTACCTTCAGTGGATGCAATATCATTGCTTCTAATTGCTGAGTAGAACTTCATTGTAAAAAAGATATCCAAGATGGTGTAAAACACAGCAATAGTCACACAACGTCAGGGACCCGGAATCCCATATCTATTCTAACTCTGAACGTGAATGGATTCAATGCCCCAATCAAAAGACACAGATTTGATAATCTGGAAGAAATGGACAAATATCTTGCCACATACAACATTCCTAAATTAACACAAGAGGACTTTGAAATTCTAAACCAACCAATCTTAGATAGCGAAATTGAAACAGTGATCAAAGGCCTTCCAAAAAAGAAAAGCTCAGAACTTGATGGATTCTTGACAGAATTCTACCAGACCTTTACAGAGGAATTAACAACGATCCTCTACAAGCTTTTCCATGATATTGAAAGGGATGAAACCCTCCCAAACACGTTTTATGAAGCAAATATAACCCTGATACCAAAACCCAACAATTACATATCAAGAAAAGAAAACTACAGACCAATTTCTGTGATGAACATGGATGCAAAAATCCTTAATGAAATTTTAGCTATCTGGATGCAAAAACACATCAGAAAGATAATACATCATGATCAAATGGGCTTCTTCATTCCTGGAAAACAGGGTCTCGTTCAACATATGCAAATCAATAAATGTAATTCACCACTTAAACAGAATTAAAAATAAAATATCATCTCAATTGACACAGAAAAGCCTTCAATAAAATTCAGTACCCATTTATGCTCAAAACTCTGGAGAAGATACCGATCAAAGGAAGATACTTTAATTCTGTAAGAGCCATTTATGACAGACCCATAGCCAACATTATGCTTAATGGAGAAAGGCTGAAAGCATTCCCACTGAATTCAGGAACAAGACGAGGATGTCCACTTTCACTACTCTTATTTAATATAGTCTTTGAAACCCTAGCCAGAGCTATCAGAGAAGAGAAGGAAATCAAAGGAATTTGAACAGGAAAAGAAGTCAGGATATCTATTTGCTGATGACATGATCCAATACCTAGAAGACCCAATACACTCGACCAGAAGACTTCTAGAGCTTCTACACAGCTAAAGAATCAGTCAAGATTGTCAAGAGTGAATCTACAGAATGGGAGAAAATCTTTGCTTGCTACACCTTGGAGAGAGGGCTAATATCCAGAATATACAAATAACTCAAAAAACTGAATACCAAAACCATGAAGAATCCAATCCAATCAATAAATGGACTAGGGAGCTAAGTAGAAATTAAATGGAGGAAGTCCAAAAAGTCCATAAATATATGAGAAAATGCTCGACATCACTAGCAAAGAGAGAAATGCAAATTAAAACTTCACTGAGATTCTACCTCATTCCTGTCAGTTTGGCCAAAATGAAGAATATGAACCATGACAGATGCTGGAGGGGTTTTGGGAAGAGAGGAGCATTATCACTTTGTTGGTGGGACTGCAAGCTTGTACAGAAACTCTGGAATGCAGTGTGGAGACTCCTTAAACAACTAGGTTGGAACCACCTTATGACCTAAAATACCCCATTTCTGGGTATTTTCCAAAAAGAGCTAGAATTGGCACACTACAGAGATACAGCTTCATCAATTTTTATAGCAGTTCAATTTACTATAGCTAAACTCTGGAATCAACCCAGATGCCCCTCACTGGACAAGTGGATTAAAAAACTGTGGTACATATATACAAAGGAATTCCACACTTCTATTAGAATGATATCATGACATTTGCAGCCAAATGGATGGAGGTGGAAAAAATTATACTGAGACTCAAGGGCAGAATATTTTCTCTCCTATGTGGAAGCTGGAATTTAATAAAAAATAGTCTGAAAGTTAGCTAAGCTAATAACAACCTCAGCATGGATGAATTTTTACAAAAGCAGGAGGAACCTTGCCTATGACACTGGGGGATGAAGGGAGGGAGTGGAAATTGGAGGGATATCAAGGCAGCTGGAGGGAGGGAGTAGGGAGTTATCAACCCAGTGGGGAACCTTTGACTTACATGAGAAGCCTAAGTTTTATGGGGGTAAAGTAGGGGAAACATCGTATGGGGTGGGGAACTCAAAGGTGGGTAGATCATGAACTGGCATCAGCTTTGGCTTGCTCTGTCAATATTCATGTGTTCATGAATGTGTGGCAACTCATATCCTCTATGCTGAATGAATTAAAAAAAAAGGAACTCCATTGTATACATGTATATATATATACCAGAGCTTTTGGATCCATCCATCCAGTGAGGGGCATCTAGGTTGGTTCCATAATTTATCTATTGTAAATTGAGCTGCTGTGAACATAGATTTTGCTGTATTGCTGTAATGTGCTGATTCTAACTCCTCTGGAAAAACACCCAGAAGAGGGATAGCTGGATCATATGGTGGATCCAACCCTATTTTTTTGCAGATTCTCCACACTGCTTTCCAGAGTGGCTGTACCAGTTCATAGTTCCACCAACAGTGTGCTAGTGTTCCTGTCTCCGCACAATTCCTCCAGTATCTCTTATTGTTTATATTCTTCATTTTTGCCAATCTGACTTGAGTGAGGTGAAATCTTAATGTAATTTTGATTTGCATTTCTCTGATTACTAGTGATTTAGAACACATTTTCTTGTATTTATTGGCTTGCTTGATGTCCTCTATTAAATTTCTATTTAGCTCTTTGGCCCATTTATTGATCGGATTGCTTGTGTTTTATTATTATTTTTTATTAAGGAGTTGAATTGTTGTACAATCATAAATGTGTATAAAGTAACAATATGACATGCACTTTATGTTAAATCAGTTATACCCACATTGCCCACTCCCCAGTTCCTAGATTCTTCTATATTATGTCCTTAAAAAACATATAAATGTCCATGAATATATACATACACACACACACACACATATGTATATATGATTGTGAATTTTTCAGAATTAAATGATTGCATAAGTATTATTAGACTTTTTGGGGATGGGGTAAACAGTATTCTACGTTGTTGAGTGTCATCCTAGATCACTCCCTGTCTTCTCTCCCTTTCCAATCCTACTGCCTTTCCCTTCCTCACTCCCTCACCTAGATGTATATGGTTAGATTATATGTTTTTGATATCTGTTTTTTGAGTTCTTTGTAAATTTTGGATATGAGTCCCCTATCGGAGGAATCACAGGCCATGATTATCTCCCATTCGGTTGGTTCTCTCTTGACAGTTTTGATCAATTGTTTGGCTGAGCTAAAGCTTTTTTTATTTAATGGCAACCCACTCATTGATTCTTTTATTTTATTTTTATTAAGAAATTTAGTTATTGTACAATTATAAATGCATATAAAGTAACAATATGATATGCATATATTCTTTTTATGTTTTTTTTAGTTGGTGCTTTATAGTTGTACATAATGATGAGGTTTGTTGTCACATATTTAAAGATGCATAGAATACAGCAATATAATTTTGCCAACATCCCCCTCTCCAGCACTCCCTCACCTCCCTCTTCCTGTCCCCTGGTCCCTTGCCTCTCTTTCTGGAGTATATATTCTAATATACCCAAGTGTAGTGATATAATTATTATACCTATGAAGAACATTTTTATATTGTAACTATGGTATATATAATGAATTACTTATAAAAGCTTGGAGTGTACCTTGTTTCAACTCAGTACCAACATTTCCACTTCCCCTCCCTTCCTCCCTCCATCTGTTGTTTTAGATATATATGGCAATAGGATAAATATTAGCTTTTTATAAAAGTATGATATTCATATATTCTTAAATCAGCATTATCACCTAGATCCCTCCCTATTCTCCCTCTCTATCCCCTCCTCCCTGATACATATCTATGATTGCACTAGATTATGTGTTGCTATGCCTTTGTTGAGTCTAATACATAAGATTGACTACCTTTTACACAGGCCTTGGTTTAGCTTCAGCCTCCACAAATGAGTGAAAACATTCAACCCTTAACTCTCTAGGTTTGGCTAACTTTGCTCAGCATGATTTCTTCCATAGCCATCCATTTACCTTCAAAGGGTGAAATTTCACTATTTCTAATTGCTGAGTAGAACTCTGTTGTGTATGTGTGTGTACACACACACACACACACACACACACACACACAGTTCCACCGCAGTTCCACCAACTGAGTGCTAGTGTTCCTATCTCCCCACAATCCCTCCAGCATCTGTTTTTGTTTATATTCTTCATTTTTGCCAATCTGACCCGAATGAGGTAAAATCTTAATATAGTTTTGATTTGCATTTCTCTGATTACTAGTGATTTAGAATACTTTCTCATGTATTCATTGGCTTGCTCAATGTCCTCTGTTGAGAAGTTTCTATTTAGCTCTCTACCCATGTATTGATTTGACTGTTTGTGTTTTTGGTGTTAAGTTTTTTGAGTTCTTTTTAAATTTTGGATATTAGTCCCCTGTCAGAAGAATCATAGGCCATGGTTATCTCCCATCCTGTAGGATGTCTTTTGACAATTTTGACCATTTCCTTAGCTGTACAAAAGCCTTTTAACTTAATGGCATCCCACTCATTGATTGTTGACTTTAATTCTTTCTTTTTGGGGGTCTTGTTGAGAAAGTCTTTCCAAATCCTATATGCTGAAGTGTTGGTCCTAATTTCTCTTCTAGCAGTTGTATGGTAGCTGGTGTAATTCCTAATTCCTTGATTCATTTTTTTTATTTTTTTATTTTTTTTTCACATTTATTAGAAGTATATAGCGATACAGGATACAGATGAGGGGGAAACATTGTCAAAACAGTAGCAATCAATGTGTATAAACTTTGTTAACCAGGGGTAATGCTAACGCATAGATAAGCTACTATGGGTTTCATCTATTGCAGTTTCCCCCAGAAGAACTCATGTGTTAAATGGGTATCTAGTGTAGG
>PVKS010021063.1:17569-35906 GCA_004027875.1 Aplodontia rufa | reverse complement strand
CCAGGGCCATGTGCCAATTATTTCCTCCGAGCGTCTGGGGCCATCTGAGTGATAATTTTGTCCTTTGAAATTGTGTGGCCCTCTATGGACTCAGGGTCCATGATGATGTGTTTTCTCAGTGCCTCCCTAGTTTCTCCAGAAAGGCTGTAGGACTTTCCCTGAGTCTATATTAAGTACTTAGTTAATATACAGCCTTATATCTCAAACATGAATCAAAGAAGCATTAAGAGAGCTCCTTTTTGTAGAAAAGGTAGCAAAATGTTTTTATGTTTCATATTGTTAATCTTTAAATTAGGCTCTCATTATTGCTTCACAAACATACAGTTAAATTTTTATCCCAGTATAAAGTCAGGTTATTCTATTTTAATTACAAAATATTAAATGATATAAATAAATACTTAAATTTGTTGTTTCCATAAACAACTTTTAGCTTGGAAACATCAGCTTGATATAATGCTGCCCTAAATTTTACATCTTAAGGAATTTATATACTTGAAAGAAATGAATAAATCTAATATACAACAAAGCCAGTATTAATTATATAGATGTCCTTATATCAACTAAATTTAACCTTTGAATAAAAACTTAGGATCCATAGTGTATTATAACAATAATAAGCTTGCATAGGTTTTGCAAAAAACCTATGTGTTGACAATCAGAAATAGACTTATTATCTGGTGTATAACAATGAAACATTTATGTAGTTAACCAAAGTTTTGAAATACAATGTGTAAAGAGAGCATGCTGGTTACCTTGTCTGTAACCTTACATAAATTCTTATTTTATAACTTTTAAACAAGGCTCAGATGAACTTCTAGTTCTTAAATATAGTTCTATTTCAGCTATATCAGAGTGTCAGCTATATTGTAATAACCTACAAACAGTTGCTCATTTGATATTATGTAGTAAAACAGGCATAAATTACAATTCATTTAAGATTTTAATTTTTCTAAGTCATTAAGCCTAACACCCGATAAGAGCAGGTCATGCTTTAAGAAACCCTTGTTATTTAAATACATAGAATTAGATTCTGGTTCATAACAGTACATTACTGTTTGAACTTAAATGAAACCTTAAATAACTTTAATTTGTGTCAATTATATTTATCTAAATAATACATAAGCTTCTGAGATTTACCTTCCAAAAATCTTCTGTAACTTACTTAGACACTGTACTTCTTCATCCAGGAACATCTCTTTCATTCCAATTTCCATATCAAAGTATATGTCCATGCCTATATCCTTTTATATTTCTTTGCTGCTTGTTAATCCTTTCTTAAATCTGCATTCTGATACAATCCTTATGAAATTTCCAATGTTCCCAATTACTTTAAGATGAGAAGTACTATAGGACATATTATTTAGTTAAATAGTACCAGTGATCAGATTGATTTATACATATAACCCATTAATGATAAAGCCTCTATGCATTTAAAGCAAATGTAAGCCAGGTTTAAAATAAACAATGTTTAAAAGACAGCAACTGGTTTTTAAAATTACTTTATCTAATAAGATTAAATATTTGTGTCATCTAGTACTTTAATTGATGCACAGCTGAAACCTTTTGTACTCTTTACATATAGAATTATATGTTAAAATTCTAAGTCTTAACAACCTTGCTTTCTTTTAGTGAAGACCCAGATCAAAGCAATCTTAAATTATCTTTAGTTTCCAATCTATAATAGCACATTTAATAAACCCAAATGAAAGTTAGAACTTATAAGAACACACTTAATAAGCCCAAATATCACCTTATAGAAATTAAATCAAGATTACTCGAATTTACTTAGCAATTAATGTTTTAACATTTTGACTTTGCAAACTCATCAGATGTCTCCTCTAAAAAACACATTTATGGACATCAATCCCATTTATGTTAAATCTACTTTACTCATTTTTATTGTTAACTTAGGTTATCCATGAAACCTCAGGATATTAGACAAATATAAGCCATCTTCTTTCCATTGAAGAAAAATCCTAGAAGTACTGAATGAAACACTCTAAACATTTATAGAAAATATTCCAGTGATTGACCACTTAGAAAACAAATATGTAAGCTAGTACTCTTAAGCACATCTTCACTCTTATGTCTAAATGATTTAGATTGAACCTCTTTAAATGCTTAAGTCACGTGAATTAATAGTCATTTGGATCCATTTTTTCCTCCTTTTTTAAATTTATGAGCACTCACCTATAAGCCAATTTAGTACCACATTGAACATACATATAACATACATGTACACAAACACACAGGACAGGTGTGCACACAAAAAACCCAACAGGAAACAGTTTTTAGAACCTTGGAATAATTGACCTTTTGAATAAAGACAGCAGTAAAAACCATAATTAAAAAAAACTCTAGTTAGATAAAACAAGACTGACTGAAAGATATCTTTAGGTGTATAAAATAGGTGAATTTACCACTGAAATTGGCCTCAAAATTAAAAAAAAAAAAAGAAACGGCCGTACTTATTCTAGTAAAGGAGCATGTGCACATCTTTAGCACCAGAATTAGAGTCAGCCTGGGCACTGAAGGAATGAGAGCAGGTGAAATCCTCAGGAAGTTTTTTTTTTTTTTAAATTTTTGAACAACCTTACAAGTTTTTAACAAAATAATATAAAATGTGTATATATTCTGGATATTGCAATTACCCCCAGGAGTGCCCCCCACAATTACCCTCCCTTATCCCACCCTTCCCCTTCCCACTATATCTCTAAAAAAAGTATTAGGTTGTAAAACATTACATCTTATCTGGATTTAACACGTGCTAATAGACCAACTTTCTCAAGAATAAAGAAAACCTATATGGAATCTTTCCAGTTTCCTTGTGTCCAAATGAGAAGAAGAGCAAACTCCTTAGGAATTAGTATTTCTTGATATTCCTTTCCAAGTATCTCTTGTTAAAATCTCAGCATGCAGGAAGAGAGTAACCATAGTTCCTTAGGCATCATAGCCGCTTGTAAAAGATGGCTATCAAGCAGATAACTAGCTGGGGTCTCCTTCCCTTTTACAAAGGAGCTAAGCTGCAAAATGATAGAACGAGGATTTTTCTAGGGCAATTCTAGGTTATGCAGGCTGGTGGTGAACCTGGTATAACATGAGAACGAAGCTCCTGCCTGAATTAGTGGACGTCCTTTTTCAGGGGGCTTCTGACAGTCAGCAATCCCGTCTCTCCATTCCCTAAACCCTGCTGGATTTATTGCTGCCTTACCAGTGAGGATGTGAAGGTCTTTGTTGGCCACATGCCAAAAACCTAGGGAATCCAGACTTCGTGGCATTACTGGTATTCCCTTCGCTATTATACTATTTAATGCCCCACAGTAGAAAAGCAGCCTAGAGTGGCCTACAGTTAAGGCCTTATTTAGCATGGAGGATCTAAGGGAGGATATTTGCCAACTAGTTGTACCTTTAAGATTTGCCTTACACAATTCTAAACCTGCTTTTACAAAGGACAGAGACCAAACACTTCACCAAATTATGTCTCCCTAAATTCCTATAATTGTTAATCCTATAAAATATCTGTGCATCCTAATTTATGAGCTAAAACATTAAAGCCTAACCTCTACAGAGACAAAAAAGGGTAAACATGTCTTAATTACTGCTAAGCAGTTAAAATTCAACCTCTACTAAGCCAGGAAAGGCAAACATGTCTCTCTGTAGATGTCTTAGGTATACTATTTCTTTGTTCCTTAGTTCTAATTATTTTGCTCTCTACATCCAATTTTGTTTTAAAGTCAGTACAGCTTCATTTCCCATGATTTCTATGTGTTATAACAAGTATCCTTCTCACCAATCTGCAACAGTTAAGCAATAGAATTTTCATACCAATTAGAGAGTTTCAGTGGACATTGACTCCTCTAAGGACAGACAGAATAGAAACATTTCAGAAGAGGAAGAGATTGCTCGGCTCACGCTCTGGGGATTAATGGGTCACCTCTTTCTCAAAGACCTTAGATCAGACCAAGACTTCGTCTCAGGATCCGAGATTCATTGAGTGAGGGTGCCCTCCACCATCGGGCCAAGCCAGTCAGAAACAAAGAGAAACAGGTAGTGATCAATGCTGGGACCCCTGGGGGCTGTCGGGACCAGACTCTGGACAAGAGACCTTCTTGCAGCACTGGAGAGTCGCCCCAGTCAGCTGCCTTCAGTTGTCTCAAGCCTTCCTCTGTCCCATGCACCAGCTTTGCTCTGGAGGAATGAGCTTTGGAAGAAGAGTTTGGCTCATATGGAGGTGCATAGTTCTGGGGCATTCGCTCAGCACCGTCCAATCAACTGGTTACTTGTAGGATACCCCTAAGGGCTGTCGGGAGAGGAGATCCAGGGAGAAGCCTTTGAGACCCACCAGGGAGTGGCCCTGGCCAGAATCTCTCAATTGCTTCACTCCTTCACTCAACTCCTCACATCCAAAATTAACCAGGATCAGAGGGCAACTGTCTACTAACGCCAGACAGGCACCGAGCCCATCCAGAAAGAGGGAAAGATGTAGAGCTGCGCTTGCAGAGAGCTTACCTCAGTGGAGATCTTGTTCCCAATGAATCCCAGTCGCGCCCCCATCTGATGCCGGTGATGTGGATGTCGGGTTCGTGTCCTCTCGGAGTCGAAGAATGGAACCGAGGGACACCGAGGCAAGGGTAGTAGACAAGTTTTATCATAGAAAGCATAGAAAGTAAAGCACAGGGAAAAGAGCAGACTTCCCCCAGAGTGGGGGAAGGGGACAAAGCCGATGAGGCAGTGAGGTTTGCCCCTTTTATATGACAACCTCTCCTGGATTGATCACTGCTTCCCTGCCCCTGTACAGGCGCTGGGAATTCTGGTCCAGTCTCTGATCCATGCACTAGGTTCTTTGACCCATGTCTTAGGCGCCAAGAAAGATTATGGTTCCTTGCTTAGTAGCAGGGAGTGTTTGCCTATCTTATCAGACCCTCATTAGCATTGGGGATATCTTTGCCTTCTCGGAAAAGATGGTCATCTTATCAACCCACATTGCTCTGCCTAAACTGAACTGCCTAAATTTTTCTGCCTCAAAATGATTGGGTTATAAGCGCCTTAACCCAATCAGTGAGTTAGTCACCTTATAAGGATTAACTGGCAACTGTAGGCTGGTAGGGGTGCGGCTGGAGGAGGTGGGTCATTGGGGGCGTGCCTTTGGGGTATATTCTGTATCTGGCATGGAGTTTCTCTCTCTGCTCTGCTTCCAATGTGATGCCTTGAGCTCTCTGTTTTCTAGAGCCATGCCTTCCACTATGAGGTTCAGCCTTACCTTGAGCCCCAAGGAATGGAGTCAGCCTTCTGTGGACTGCAACCTCTGAAACCTGAGTCCCCAAATAAACTTTTCCTCCTAAAATTGCTTTTGTCAGGTCCTTGGGTCACAGCAGTGGAAGCTGACTAAAATAGGTATCTATTTTTCTTGGAGTTATGGTGTTTCATGGCATCTATCCATCTCATTTATTAATTTGTTAGCATAAAGTGGATCACAGTATTCCCTTATCATGGCTTATAGACTTTGGATAGAGCACCTGTAGAATCTGACGTATTATCATCACTCTCATTCCTGCTATTGCTAATTTGTGTCTTCTCTTTTATTTCCCTGATTAGTCTTGATAGAGTCTTCTCAATTTTATTGAACTTTTCAAAGAATCAACTTTTTTTTTAATTGGACGAATATGGAGTTACAATTGAGGGGAAACATTGTCAAACAATCAAGAACAAATGTATATATACATAGTTATCCAAGGCTAATTCCATGTCATGGATGCCCCCCTTGGGTCCCCATGTTTCTGTTTCCCCCAGAAGAACCCCTGAGTTAAATGGATATCTTGTGGAGGTCAGAGATCTCCTTCTGAGATGATTTCCCCACATTCCCACCCTCCAGTCTCCTAGATATCCTTCCTAATCCCTCTCCCCACCCTGTCCCCCACTCTACGCCTCCAGGTATCCTAGACAATCATCCCTCTGTTTGCGTAAAAATTCATACAATTTTAGGTTATTATTAGCTTAGCCGTCTAACATTCTGCTTCCAGATGTATTCTAGCTTCCACAAATGAGAGAAACCGTTCGGCCCTTGAGTCTCTGAGATTGGGATACTTCACTTAGCATAATTCTTTCCATCTCCATTCATTTGATTTCAAAAGCCATAATATCATTTTCTCTAATGCCCGAGTAGTATTCCATTGTATATATGTACCAAAGTTTTGTATCCATTCCTCAAGTGAGGGGCATCTGGTTCCATAGTCTAGCGATACTAAATTGAGCTCCTGTAAACATTGATGAAGCCACATCACTATGATATGCTGATTCAAGCTCTTTTGGGAAAATACCCAGGAGTGGGATAGCTGGGTCATAAGGTGGCTCCAGCCCTAATTTTTTGAGGATTCTCCACACTGCTTTCCAGAGTGGCTGAACCAGTTTGCAGTCCCACCAGCAGTGTAACAGTGTTCCTCTTTTCCCACAGTTCCTCCAGCATCTGTTGTTTTTGTATTCTTCATTTTTGCCACTCTAACAGGAGTGAGGTGGTATCTCATTGAAGTTTTGATTTGCATTTCCCTTATAGCTAATGATGTTGAGAATTTTCTCATATATTTATGGGCTTTCTGGACTTCCTCTGGTGAGAAGTTTCTTTTTAGATCCATAGCCCATTTATTGATTGGTTTATTTGTGATTTTGGTGTTTAGCTCTTTTTTTAGTTTCAAAGAATCAACTTTTGACTTCATTGATTTTGTCTACTGTTGGTATATTTTCTACTGAATTAATTTCAGTTCTGAGCCTTTTAATTTCTTTTTCTCTACTTTCTTTAATTTTTTATTCTTTTTCCAGTTTTCTAGGGTGGATACTGAGCACTTTTCTTTTCACATATAGTCATTTATTTCTAAGTATTGCTTTAGTGACATCACATATGTTTTGAGATGCTGTGTTTTTATTTTCACTCTACTCAATATATTCTGGATATCTCTTTTTAGGATTGTCTACTTAGTGGCTGTTTAGAAGTATGCTATTTATCTTCAAAATACTTGGGGCTTCCCAGAATTCTTTTTATTATTAATTTCTAATTGAATTAGATACTGGTTGGTTAGCATACTTTCTATGACTTAAATGCTTTTAAATTCATGAGATTTATTTTCAAGCCTAGAATATAGTCTATTTTGATTAATGTTCCACCAACATTCTTGAAAAGAATGTTTATTTTACATTGCTGGTATTCTGTAAATGTCAATTAGTTCAAGAGGGTTAATACTTCTGCCTGAGTCTTGTATGCCTACACTGATTTTCTGTTTATCAGTTATTAAGACAGAGTTATAGAAATTTCTGATTACAACTTGTGTTAATTTAAATTAAGAAAAAGAAAGGTGGGTTCAGTTCACCAACCTCTACCATTTTATGCATGTGGGTGACAGAATTGCTTCTTTATAAGACTTGAGCCTTCCTAAAGTTTGGTTAGGCCCTTTAAAGCTTCCCAAGTAAGTATGCTTAAAATGATTTAAGTGTCCATTTCCTCCTTACTTCTCTCTCCTCTCTCTCTGTCTCTCTCTCTATATATATATATAAATACAGATATATATGTAATATTGCATATGTATGTGTGCAATTCTCATTATGTAAAATTCTCCTTATGTATAATTCTGGAGATTGTACCTTTGAGTAGTGGTGTAGTATTAATGGTGTTATGTGTTTCAGAGACTTCAATATTGCAACACAAACAGCAAAACTTATTCCTGAAAATTCTGAACAAGTACCTAGAGAGACATAGATCTTCCAGTTTTGAACTTATAAACTGGACACATGGTTTAGGAATTACCCAAATTGTAATGCACACCCAGAATCCAAGAGAATGGTGAGTTCAGTTACCAGCATTTTTTGGGGTAGAAATAAAGTCTGTTTTCTGTATGCACATATGAACTTCTAGATATCTACATTTTAATCTTTTGAATGTATACTTTAAAAATTTAGTTTGAATACTAAATTGGTAGACGTTAAGCTTCACGACACTGTTAAGTTAGATCAGAGAGATTTCATGAGCATTACTGTGTATGGATTGTTAAAGATCCCTCAGGCAAAGTCAAAGCTGCTGCACGTGGACAGTTTTTTGAATTATAGCACAGAAACTTTAATACCTACTTCAGGAATGATAGGGGTCTTAAATAGGCAGTCATATTTACTAAAGAAACCTAGAGTTTTCTTAGATTGCCAACCTTAGCAAGACAAGAAATGTCAGGGTGACAGAGTTTAAGTGGCTCTTTTCAGATATATCACGCTGATTCTCTATATTTAAGATGTGAAATAGCCTTCCAGGAGCTATTTAATTAAGTGAAAGTAAGTCTAGTTCCCTTGGAACCGAATGGTTCAGTGAGCAAATATATATCAGCAATGAGGAAGTAGGGAGTTATTATGTGCTTCATAGGCACAGTGACACTTTATAACCCCATATCAGGGATCCGAAACAGTGATTGGTTGAGAAAATTATCAAACTGAGTTTAAATTTCGGTAGGTACAAAATTGTCATGCAAAACTCCAGGACATTGTGCCACTCTCAGTCTTCAAAGAGAAAGATAAGAAAATCTGGATTTTCAAAGTCCTTTTGAAGGCTCCTAAGGTAAGATAGAATACCCTCTTTACTCAGAACCATTGACTCCTCTAGAAAGAGCTGTGAATTTCAAAGACGACTTGATTGTTAGAAGTGACTAATCCTCTTTTGTTTAGATTTTCTTCCCTTTTGATTTGTCATATTGAGTACATATTAAAAGATAACGGAAAATTATGTGGGAAGGGATGTTAATTTCATCCAATGATAGTGCATCACTGAAGAATAGGACTTTTTTTTTTTCTCCACAGTCAGTATGTTGTTAAAATATCAGTTACTTATCAGAGGTAGCAAATATTTTAGGCCAAAAATATTACAACAAAATAAATGATTAGAATGTTTTGTGCATAATTCATTAAAGCTCCATTATTGTTATTTTTAATCCAGGAAAAAAACAATTTGAAGACCTTTTAGTCATTTTTCATTCTCTGTAATGTAATGTAAGACATAATGTGATTTAATGAAAAAGAACAGAAGCAATGTCTTATTTAAAATACTAACAATGCTAACATTGAAACACTGACTCAAAGATATAAGCATATATTTGGAAACTTAACACATTCTGCTACGTTTATTTCATTGAGCTGATCCACACAGCTAAGGGCTCTCATATCTATTCAGAGCCCAATATCTGTCTCATAGTAGGTCTTCAGATGTTTGTTGTCTGACTGAATGAATAACCCTAGTTTACATTTAAAAATCTTGCCACTGTAAAATCAACTTTTGGCCTGGGAAATTAATTTTTTTTTTTACATTTGATGTTAAAATTCTAACAGCCAGATTGAAGCACTTCTACTTAGGATATCTAAAGATTTGGACTTCTGTCACACATATTTTCTGTTTTAAGAATCATGATAGGGGGGCTGGAGTGGTGGCTCCATGGTTACGGCGCTTGCCCAGCATGTGCAAGTACACGGGTTCAAATCCCAGCACCCACGTATGCAACTAAGTATTAGAGCAACGAAAGCCATGTGAAAAACTCAATAAAAACAGATTCTGTCTCTTTCTCTCTCTCTCTCACTGTCCTCTCTTTACAAAAAAAAAATTAATATGAAAAAAATCATGATAGGTTTAGAAAAAGAAAGACATGTTACTGAGATATTGGCAAAAACTGAGATGGAAATTTGATAACCATTGGGTTACTTTGATTGGTTTTGATAAAATATTAGATAACTCATTTTAAAAATCTACCTTGGTGAGGGCTGGAGTGGCGTCTCAGTGGTTATGGCGCTTGCCTGACCTGCACGAGGACGTGGGTTCAAACGCAGCACCACATACACAACAGTGTCAGAGCAATGAAGGCCACATGAAGAAAACCAAATAAAGTTGATTCTTTCTCTCTCTTTCTCACTGTCCCTCTCTCAAAAGAAAAAAAAAATCTACCTTAGGTTTTCAAACACTATTTTCTTATTTATTTGTCCAAATTAATTGGCTAATTGCTAAATCTCACTTCATGTGTGACAATAAAATGTAGCATTTGAAGGAGGCCTCAGTGCTGATGACACTGGTGACAGGGCATTTCCGTAGTAGGCTTCGAAGCCCTTTACCTGCCTTGGCAAGCGGTGGCAAGCACCACTGTGCCATTTTCTGGAGCAAAGCTGGAAGAGAGCTGAAGTGGTCAGGTGTGGATTACAGTTTAGAAGGGAAGTGTACATAACACTGGCTCTTGTCACAAGTACCTCTCCAGGACACAGTGTCTCCTCCCAATCCCAGTGTAGACTGACCTTCTGCACAGTCTATGGAATAATTAGGTTTGGGACTGCAAAGGACAGTACAACCCTTGCTAACTAAACAGCTGACCTCCAACGTTTCTTTTCTGCCCTATGTCCTGACTTATATTTGGCCTGGGGTCACTTTAGCTTCAATCTACAGCATTTCTGAAGGAGGTTTAGCTGTTATTGGCTTTCTGCTGAATAGATACAAGACTGAGACGTTTTTTCTCCCCCAGTAGCTCTGAAACTGTGTCTTTTCTCCTGTGAGGACATTTTAATAACTCTTCTGACTGTTCATATTTGTTGAGATTTTATTATATTTTCACTATTACCATTAAATTAAATCAAATCCATTTTATTACATACACTCTTACAATTTTTAAATTAAGTGAGAGTTCATGAAACAGGAGGAAAAACAAAACCCTTTCCTTTATATAACCATAGTATCGTGATATCAAGAAGCCCAACTTTCAATAAATAGAAACTTTGATTTTTGATTCACTTAGATTTTACAATGTATATTCCAATCTATCAAAATTTCTATTAGTCTATTTCTGAATTTGGATTCTGAGGAGGGAAAAGGATCATGCTTTTAGAAGTCCCATGTAATAATTGCTATCTTTTATTAGGAGGTTGCAAATGCCTAGAACAGTGCTGGGCGTTGCTTATATTAAGTGTTTACTCTTCAGCAACATTGATATCTTTCTGTGTGCTTTGCATTGGAAGACAACCATCACCAAGACACTCTTTGACCTTAGAAGTTTAGAGAAGCACAGAGGAACATATAAATAACTGCAATGTGTTGTCAGTGAGGGGCACAGAGACCACTGGGGGTAAAAAGGAGAGATACAAATACTCTTCAAAATGGAAGCAGAGAAGTCTTCTCAGAGATAATCCTTTGCTAACCTGGGGATACTCCTGAGGTGTAGTATTATCATCATCCAAGACGGAGGAATGGAAACCTTAAAAAAGCTTCTTCAATGTCTCACAACCACAAGCAGAGGTAGAATTTGAACTAGATCTTGGATTCCAAACCCCATGATCTTTCCACTAACTGAGGCTCCCTCAGCTCAGTTGTTTCTTTTCTCTTACAGTTTGGTATAATACAATTCTATAGATTTGGGGTGGAGATTACAAATGTTTCCTCTTTTAAGTACAACCCTAATGGAATTAGTTAACAATTGATTGAATGTATTTGGAAGAGAGAGCTTTTTTATTTTTTTGTAAAGAGAAAGAGAAAGAGAGAATCAGTTTTTTATTTATTTTTTCCATCTGGTTTCTGTTTCTGTGACACTTAGTTTTGTATATGGTGCTGGGGTTCAAACCTAGGTCCTTGCTCATGCCAGGCAAAGTGTGCTACTACTGAGCCACAGCTCCAGCCGAGAGAGAGAGAGAGAGAGAGAGAGAGAGAGAAAGAGAGAGTGAGAGAGAGAGCTATTATTACCATCAAGAACTGCAGAAGGGCAAAGTCATGGCTCTGCCCTTTGTATTATCACGGCTGTTGCCCTTTACTACATAGACAGAAAAGCCTCAGAAATTACATCAGTGCTAAGCCGGATGACCTCCCCACCCCACATGTCTCCACAACCATACCAGGTATATTGTGCAACGTCTTAAATCTTCTCATGTTGGATATGTACTCACTGGCCTGGAAAAGGCCAAATGTTGCACATCAAAATAACATATTACTGTAGCTATTAGCTTCTAACTTATAAATAATTTTGTGCCTTTCTTTTTTTTTAAGCAGCCATTGATTATTATTCCCAAGGAAAAATGAAGATAATTGTATTTATTTGCATTTGGGCAGCAGCATGGGCCATTCCAGTAAGTATGTCTTCCACAGAAAACTTCTTTTCATTGTTAAGTCTTTTAGCCCAACAATCCAGATAAAAGTTTTTCATGTAAACAGTCCAAGCATTTAAATGTGCATTACATAATGGAGTTTTACTTAACCATAAAGAACAGTGAAATTATGGCATTTGCTGGTATGTGGATAGAAATGGAGCTAAGTGAAATGTCAGACTCAGAATGTCGGGGTTGAATGTTTTCTCTAACATGCAAAAGCTAGAGCAAAATGAGAGGGGGAATCCCATGATAATATAAGGGAGGTCAGTGGAGAAGAAGAAGAAGATTGAGGGAAAAGGTGGAAGCACGGGAAAAGGAAGGAACTGTAGAATGAAATTGACCAAATTATGCTATGTACATGTGTGACTATATCACAGTGAATTCCGCTTTTATGTATATCCATATAGCACCAATTAAAACAATAAATAAATGGAAAAAAGACAAGTAGAGTAGAGGAACAGGAACAGAGGAAGAAGGAGGGGAGGGAAAATTGGAGTACTGGGAATTGAAATGAAGCAAATTATATTCCATGAACATGTCATAATGAACCCCACTATTATGCACAATTCTAATGCACTAATAAGAATATTAAAAACTGCTTCTCTTATGAGGGATTTTATTTTATAAATAAAACAAAGCACTTATTAATTATCTAAAAAATAATAAAAACTTTACAAGATGTCTTTGGGATCTGAACAAAAACAAGTGTGTTATGTAATTTATGCTCCCATTCTTGTTAGTTTTGTTTAAAAATTTTTTCAGATTAATTTGCATTTAATACCCGGAAGTCATGGAAAGTTTGTCCATCTTTGATTCACACCCTGTGAATTTCATTCTGAGATCAACAAGTCCTGTGCTATTTACGAAATTTTAAAGAAAGAATAATAGGAAAGATAGGATTATTTCAACATGTGCAAACACCAGCATTTCAGTCGTAAAGTTATTATTTATGTGCTCATCGTGGAAAATTTGGAATCAATGAATAAACACTGATGAAGAGACACTAGAAAAATGGATCCATTTGTAATTGTACTAACCAGACTCAGGTTTCTTTTTCGTATGCTTTCATGAGGACAAACATTTTGGTATTTCTGTAGTTGAGAATTTCCCTAAGTATTTTAAGTATATTCTTGCATAATCCAGAAATAGTATGTTACTAGATTTTGGTTCAGCACTGACTTGATCACACCCCCTATTTTTTTTTTTAATCATATGAAATTCCATTGAAAAGTCAAGAATTCAGTATGGTATTAGGTAATTTGTCATGAAGTTTACATAGCACTGTGAACTCTAAAGTAAAGCAGGAGGTTCACATGGCTACTTTAAATAGTGTTGGCCTTTTATATACATATAAATATTTTTTTATTAGTGCATTATAGTTTTATATAATGATGTGATTAGTTGTCACATATTCCAAGATGCACACTAATCAGTATACAATTTGTTCAATACCCTCCCGCCAACCCTCTACATTCCTCCTCCAGACCCCTGATCCCTTGCCTTTCTTCTGGGTCCTATATTGTTCCTAAAAAACCCAAATACAGTGACATAATTCTTATACCTATGAATAACATTTATATATATATATATATATGGATATAGTATATACAGTGACATCTACAACTGTATGTCGAGCTTGGGTTTGAACCCGCAAACTTGTGATAGCACCTTAACTTCTGAGCCACTGCTCCAGACCCAAGTATTCTTCAAAATATTTGACAATAGGATTAAACATTTATGTTTTTGTACATATATGCAGCATAGCTTGTTCAAATATCTTATGAAGTATCTTGCAAGTGTATCTCATAAATATCAATATTTTGGACTTTTGTTCTGTGGATCTAATACATGAGTTTGTCTACTTTATTCCCAAGCCTGGGTTTAGGTCCAGCCTCCACAAATGAGGGATACCATTTGGCCCTTGACTCTCTGGGTTTGGCTAACTTTGCTCAGCATGATTTCTTCTAATTCCATCTACTTACCTTCAATAGATGCAATATAATTTTTTCTAATAGCTGAGTAGAAATCCATTGTATATATATAATACCAGAGCTTTCAGATCCATTCATCCAGTGAGGGGCATCTGGGTTGGTCCATAATTTAGCTATTGTAAATTGAGCTGCTATGAACATGGATTTTGCTGTGTTGCTGTAATGTGCTGATTCTAACTCCTCTGGGAAAATACCCAGAAGAGGGATAGCCAGATCGTATGGTGGATTCAACCCTAATTTTTTGAGGTGTCTCCACACTGCTTTCCAGAGCAGCTGTACCAGTCTGTAATTCCACCAACAGTGTGCTGGAGTTCCAATCTTCCCACAACCCCTCCAGCATTTGTTACTATTCGTCTTCTTCATCTTTGCCAGTCTGACTGGAGTGGGGTGAAATCTTAATGTAGTTTTGATTTGCGTTTCTCTGATCGTCAGTGATTTAGAACACTTTCTCTATATTCATTGGCTTGCTCAATGTCCTGTGTTGGGAAGTTTCTGTTTAGCTCTCTGGCCCAGTTATTGAGTGGATTGTTTGTGTTTTTGTTATTGAGTTTTTTGAGTGTTGGCCTTTCTAAAAAATGTTATTGGGGAGTTGAGTTGTACAAACATAGATGCATATGTAGTAACAATATGATTGGCCCCTGATCCTCATCCAGAATCACCCCATCACCCAAACCCCAGTCTCTTTCTTTCCTGTAACAGAGAATCAATTTTATTTAGTTTTTCATGTGGCTTTCGTTGCTCCGACATCTTGTTGCATACATGGTACTGGGGTTCGAACCCATGGACTTGTGCATGTAAGGCAAGCACTGTAACCACTGAGTCACCGCTCCAGCCCTCTCCCCATAAGAAATATAAATGTCTTTATATGTATATATGTATATAAAATATTGTGCATTTTCAGAATTAAATGATTGTATAAATATTATTTGGCTTCTCAGGGGAGCAAGGAGTAAGCTACATTATTGATTCCCCCCTAGTTCCCTCCCTATCATCTCTCCCTCTTCCATCCCTCCCTCCTTTTTTTCCTTCCCCCCTCAATACATAGATTATGTGTTGATTTGACTTTCTTGAGTCTGGTACATGAACTTGACCTTTCACCCAAGCCTAGGTTTTGCTCTAGCCTCCACAAATGAGGGACAACATTTGACCCTTGAGTCTTGATTTGCCCAGGAGTATAGTTGGGGTGGGTCCTGTTTCTTGTACAGAAACAAAAAGGATTTACCTCTTTGTCTTTCTATAGTTAAGAAAAGTGGTCTGGCTAATAATTCAACAGAATTAACAATACCATAATTGAAAATATCTATATGCCAAATTTAAAATTATACATAAGTTCAGCAATGAGCCACTTCTTTTTCTACATGATTAGATCATATTTTGACCTTTGTATTATACTTTCTCTTTTTTGTTGGGGGAAAAAGCTGTATTTGTGTGCGTGTGTGTGCATTCTTGTGAGGTTTTATATATATGGTTCTTTATAATATCCTGTGTTTTCATTTTGGCAGCTTCTTCAAATCAAACCACTGGAGAGACATGCTGTTGAAAAATCTGTGAATTTACATCTTCCAGAAAAGCCAAAAGTGCCAGTACAGGTATGGGATATATAATATGCTTCCTTTTATTTCTCTTCCCAAGCTGTTTTGGAGTTCCACTAACTTTTCACAAATTTTCACCCTGTTTTTTTCAGTTTGCTTTCCTTCAAGATGAGACCTATTATTTATTTTGAATTTCTTCTCTTTTTCAGAATGAGTTAAATGCCAATGACACCACTAAAGAAAGTGGTGACTCACCAAGTGAGCTAGGAAGGCAACAGTCCACCAAGAATGGTCATGAAGAAAAAGGGAATGGTTCTGAATGGAAAGGAATAGGAGGGAAGAGTTCTACACAGCACATTTTAGCAAATAAAGAGGGGGACATTGAGGAACAAAATGGGGTCACAGGAAAACCAGAAACATATGGTCATGATGGGATACAAGGAGAAGAAGATAAAAATACAGCAGATGGCATCAGGGAACAGGTGAACACCACTGTCAGTGCTGGAGCAGCAAATGAGAGTGATATTAATGGTAATACTGACCAGAACACAAAAAACGGGGATGTTGGAGATGCAAGCCAAAATGAGGGTGCTACTGTTATCCAAGAAAATGGACCTCAAGAGGCTGGAAGCAATAACAGTACAGACCATGAAGATAAAATATATGGGAATGAGGGTGATACAAGTGAAATAACGCCCCAGGGAGAAGGTGAGGGAAATGGGAAAGAGGAGACTGAGGCAACACCAGTCAATGGAGAAGATGCTGGCCTGGACAACTGTGATGGGAGTCCCAGTGGGAATGGAGCAGATGAGGATGATGACAAGGGCTCTGGTGACGATGAAGAAGGAGAAGCAGGGGATGGAAAGGAGGGCAATGCAAACAGCAAGGGCCAGGAGGGTCCATCTCATGGAAAAGAAGATGACAGTAGCATAGGTCAGAATTCAATTAGTGGTGAGGATGAGGACTCTGAAGACAAAGGACATCCCAGTAATGACACTGGTGGAGACAACACCTCCAACAGTGGGGAGGACTCTGCTGGTATTCCAGAAGGCAATGGTAGCCAAAGAACAGGGGGCATCCAGAAACTCAATCACACAAAAAGCAAAGGTGTGGAAAACAGGATCACCAGACAACCAGAACAAAGTGCCACTGGCAACAGCCAACTTATGGTTAGTTTTTAACCCAATTTCTTTCAAAGGCGGTTTAAATGTTTTCCTTTTCACCCTCTGATGATATTACAAAAACAAATCATGAGAAAGCTAAAGTTGCTATTGGACTATGATATAGAACAATTTAAAAATCAGATTTTCCAGAAGTTCCATTGAGTAGAAACAAAAGTTACTAATTTTTTTTTATAAAAGTGGATGGGTTGCTAAAGAATTTAAACACAGTAGTACTTTCAAGTACAAAATAAAGCATGTTTTCACAAACAACTGTTTGGGAAGAATTGAAAGTTGAATTCTATTCCTATGGTCCTTTTCCCAGACAGTCTTCCTCAGACAAGGGTAATTTTTCAGCAAATATTCATTAATCATCCATTCTTTTCTCCATTGTTCCACAGAGAATAGAAACTGAAGGTCCTATCAGTGGCAACAGAAGCAATATTACCAAAGAATCTGGTAAAATCAGCGAAGGCAAAGGGAGTGAAGGGCAACATGGAATTATTGTGGGCTCTGGAAATGTCAAAACACAAGGAGAGATTGACAGCATGCAAGGACCTGGCCAGCAATCAGAACCTGGAAATGAAGCCGGACACGGTAAAGCAGGCAGTAGCAGCAATAGTGACGGGTATGACAGTTATGATTTTGATGATGAATCTATGCAAGCAGATGACCCCAACAGCAGCGACGAGTCTAATGGAAGTGACGATGCTAATTCAGACGGCAACAACGGCAGCAGTAATCGAGGAGATGCTTCTTATAACTCTGATGAATCAAATGATAATGGCAATGATGATGACTCAAATGGAGGAGGTGATGATGACAGTGAAGACACATCAGATACTAATGATAATGATAGTAACAGGGATAGTGACAATGAAAGTGAGGACAATGATGAGTCAGAAAGCAATGAAGGTAAATCAGAAAGCAAGGACACTGGTGACAGCAAATCAGAGAGGGGTGATAGTGAGAGCAGCAAGAGTAGTGACAGCAGCAACAGCAGCAACAGCAGTGACAGCAGTGACAGTAATGACAGTACTGACAGCAGCGATAGCAGTGACAGCAGTGACAGTAGTGACAGCAGCGAGAGTAGTGACAGCAGCGATAGCAGTGACAGCAGTGACAGTAGTGACAGCAGCGAGAGTAGTGACAGCAGCGATAGCAGTGACAGCAGTGACAGTAGTGATAGCAGCAAGAGTAGTGACAGCAGTGATAGCAGTGACAGCAGTGACAGCAGCGAGAGTAGTGACAGCAGCGATAGCAGTGACAGCAGTGACAGTAGTGATAGCAGCAAGAGTAGTGACAGCAGTGATAGCAGTGACAGCAGTGACAGTAGTGACAGTGACAGCAAATCAGATAACAGTGACAGCAGTGACAGTAGTGACAGCAGTGACAGTGACAGCAAATCAGATAGCAGTGACAGCAGTGATAGCGGTGACAGCAGTGACAGTAGTGACAGCAGTGACAGTGACAGCAAATCAGATAATAGTGACAGCAGTGACAGCAGTGACAGCAGTGACAG
>PVKS010021063.1:0-17469 GCA_004027875.1 Aplodontia rufa | reverse complement strand
GACAGCAGTGACAGTGACAGCAATTCAGATAGCAGTGACAGCAGTGACAGTAGTGACAGCAGTGACAGCAGTGATAGCAGTGACAGTGATAGCAAATCAGATAGTAGTGACAGCAGTGATAGCGGTGATAGCAGTGACAGTAGTGACAGCAGCGATAGCAGTGACAGCAGTGATAGCAGCAATAGTGACAGCAGCGATAGCAGTGACAGCAGTGATAGCAGTGACAGCAGCGATGGTGACAGCAGTGACAGCAGCGATGGCAGTGATAGCAGTGACAGCAGCGATAGTGACAGTGGTGACAGCAGTGATAGCAGTGACAGCAGTGACAGCAGCGATAGCAGTGACCGTAATGACAGCAGTGACAGTGGAGATAGCACATCTAATAGCAGTGATGAGAGTGACAGCCAGAGCAAATCTGGTAATGGCAACAATGGAGGTGACAGTGACAGTGACAGTGAAGGCAGTGACAGTAACCACTCAACCAGTGATGATTAGAACAAAGAAAATCCTTCAAGATTCTTTTTGTGAAAATTCGAAGAGAAATCAATAGAAAATAGATTCCCTACAAAATAAAAGAGAAATAAATGAAGACATACGTAAACGTCCACAGAAACAACCAGGGAATCAAGTCAAACTGCTGGATTGGGAATCAGGTCCCAGCTCCTCTGCAGAGAGAATTTGAATGTGTGACCTTTGGTACATATGTGTTAAAAGATATTCATGTTCTGAAAATATTTTGTTAAAAATGTAAATGTAAACATAAAAGAACAATTAAAATATTCTTTAATACTTTACACAGACACCTCCTCAAATAATCACTATATGACATCTTCAATTTCATTGCCAGCTGCTGTAGAGAACATAAGCAAGCTCATCTTACAAATAATCTATGTTACTACATTAAGCCTGCAGTAGTCATATATTCTGGAGCGCCTGCTTGCTGTGGAGTAAAAAAAAAAAAAATCACTGTTCTGTGGCATTCAACATGAGTACTTGTTGATTTTCTTGTCCATGGAAGAAATATATTTGTAATATTGCAACAACTATTTTCCTTTCCTGGATCTGGGAGCAATCTTTCAATTGTCTTCCCATCTCACTAAGAGAAACCTGGTTCACATTTCCCTTTTAAATGTCAACATGTCCAAACTTCCAGACCAGACTCTGAGACTCCCTTCCCACTGTGAATCTCTTTAATAAAGTTGATGGTGGGTAATATTTTGGAAAACTTATCCTTATTTGAGAGCACTGCACATGCAGTTAAGATCTAACCTCAGGGGCTGGAGTGGTGGCTTAGCACTTAAAGAGTGCTTGCCTGGCATGTACAAGGACCCAGGTTAAAATCCAAGCACCGCATATACAACTAAGTGTCAGAGAAACAAAGGCCAAATGGAAAAATAAATAATAAAATTGACTCTTTCTCTCTCTGTCTCTTAAAAACAAGATCTAAGCTTATGTCATTCAGTTTTTGCAAAGATGAGGATAATTCTTAGTCTTGAGAAAGACTAGAAAATGACTAGAAAACCCTAGAAAATGAAGATCATAAAGATGTATGAAAATAGAGAGTGATCTTTAACAGGATGGAGATATAATTTATCATCCAAACTTAGAGCACTTTTGAGAATGAAAAGGGTGCTCTGAATAATTACATGGAGACAGGAAATATATATGGGGACTGTCCCAGGGAAATTACGACCCTAACCCATACACTTTGAGGTTATTTTTCAATATTTAGTAATGATAATTTGTATTTTCCATCCTTTTCCACTTAGACCATTACTTTAGTTTTGTTCTAATTTAAAGATAAAGCTATAGTGTGAAGTTGTGGCTGAAACTTCTTTAACAATAATTTTCAAACCAGTCTTTGATTGATAACACATGTTCTAATATTAGGCACATTTTACACAAAGAGTTTCAGAGGTTTCTTTTTCCTGCCTCATTCCTCCTTTTATGCAAGAGCTTTTTTAGTTAAGAGTTCAAAATTGTAAGGAATGTTGCTAACAGCTTAAAAATGCTGCTATTTTTTAAACTGCCTTCTGACTCCTAAAATTGTAAAATTTTAGGTTTCTACTATATCACAACCATATAATGACTCCAAACCTTTTACCTTCAAGTATGCTCTAGGTTTTTAATTCTGTAAGATGCAGAAGTTTTGTTTGTTTTACTTTTATTTGTAAAGTTCTGCTTCTGGTTCCTGTCATACTCATTTCAAAAATTATTTCAAAACGTTGTCATGAGCCCTAAATCAGCAATGGATGTGGAATTCTTTGTAAACTGTACGAGACATGTAAATGAAAGAGATGATGAATTTTCGTTACAATAAACATCTATTTATTCAATTGCTCACAAGGAAAACTCTTTTCACCTGAAGGAGTTTGCAAGTAATCGCCCTCTGCACCACAAAATCTGATTTCTAATATTACATTTCTTTTAATAGCTATTTTAGTTGAAAAAGTAATATATATATGCACACAATAAAAATTTCAAATTCTGTATAAAATATGAAAGTTAAATCTTGAGCATTTTAGCCTCTAATGCCTCTATTTCTCTTCCCTAGTGGCAATTTCTATTACTAATATCTTATGGAACTTTCCACAAATATTCCATATACATAAAGGCGCATACACTCCTCTCCCTTTAAAATCATGCAGAAGTCTACTATGTACAAAGTGTTTATCTTATTTTTCAGTTTAGCAACATACCTTGAATATTGGTTCAAAGCACACAGATCAACCTCTTTCTCTTTTGCAGCTGTTTTATTTTTATGGAATAACTTAAGGTATTTAATTTGTGCTTGTTGTTCCATCACTTTCTACGCCATTTCTGGCCCACAAGAGTGTGTGGATGTCACCTGAGATAAGAGTCTGAGTCATAAATTTCTAACCCCTTCCTGTAAAGACTTCACTTTAAGATGTATTTTTAGGGAGCAGACATTCAGGATTTAAAGCTGTTGTCAGAAATAATGAGAGAAGAATGTGATCCTGATTTTTCTCATATAAGTACATCTGCAATTGCCTTCTGGGCCTTTGAAGCAAGAGTGGAGCAGGCACATTCCACAGGAATGGCTCAGAAGTAGGTTCTCTGAACCCAAGTCTGATATTATTTTCTGGAATAAAGATTAATAGCATATCCCCTAATACTGCTCATGACAGAAAAATATTTTAAACTGCTGGTTGCTAACCATTTGGTAGCTCATCACACCAAGTTAATGAGTTATGACATTTTATAAAACAAAAGAAAAAGAAAAAAAAAACCTCAGTGCATGATCATTTCTATCTCTATGCAAACAGAAATCTTCCGGAGTATGCAGATACTGGGACATAATGTATGGGATATATACTGGGACATCTTTCTTACTGTTGGTTGCAGTTAAATAAATTTGAAAGCTGCTGGTTTAGGAAAATATTATTACTAGTAATCATTTCATGTTTACTTTCCCCATTTGCTTTTCTCCTTACAAATCTCTAAGTTTCTTTCCTATCTTTGAAGAGATTTAGGAGAGAAATGAAGAAGGAAGGAGGGAGTGAGGGAGGGGTAGTATATGTGTAGAGGACAGGGAAGAGTGCTGGATTTAATTTGTACCATAGTAACATAATCACTCTTGATCAAGCGGTCCTTGTGCTTGTGCTTGTGGATTTGTAGAGAACTCAAGCTTCCTTTCTGGCTGCAGAGGCTAATCCATACATGACTAACGGTGCGGGATCTTACAACTGGCTCTCAGAGGCTGCCTTGTCCTTCCCATCTCCCCTGGGAAGTCTTTGTGCACCTGATCTGATCACAAGTCAGGAAACAGAATAAGAGGTTTCTGTTGTTGCTGCTTTTATTTTAAAATCTGTTTCTTACATGGAAAGATAACCTTTAGGAAGACATGCTTCGCCATATAAATACATTTTAAGTTATTAACTAGAATGGAATTTCCCAGAAGTCAAACTTGCCTTATGATTTGTAATGGAAGTTCTGAAAAGCTGTAGACCAAAATAACCAGGAACAATTTTCCTGTCCCTAAAAGGAGCAAGAACAGAATAGAATAGTTCAGTCATGGATGAAAATATCATTGTGTTCTCACAGTGATCCATTCACTGCTGCTTGGAAGCAAATCCTCTAGAGAGTGAAACAAGACAACCACACAGTGTTCCCAACCTCTCTCCTCTGAACTGGGATCTTGGGTTAAAATGCTAAAAGGTGGATGGGGAAGTGGAGAGGGGAAATCAATTCATGTGGGGCAATAGTGTAGCTCAGAAAAAAATAGAACAAGATCTAAAGATCAGTGATACCTTTGACTCTATTTTTTCTTTAGTTTGCTCAGTCCCAACTCTAGCAGGAAACACTGGATTGACAGCTTTGTCGTAGAATGCCTCCCTTATTCCCAAGACTGCTATTTTGAGCTTTGCTACCGGCTCTTTCCCTCTTTCCTTATTCTCTCCTTCATTTCCTCTCCAGTCTTTTTCCTTTTAAAGAGATGAACCAATCTCTGTGGGGAGGAAACACTTGCCATTAGCAGAACAGAATTCCCAGCATCTTCCTGTGTGAGAACCCAGACGCACACTGTCCTCTGGGACAGCTGAGCTTGGGTTCACCTCCCTTGCTATTCTGCATGCTCTTAGATTTCCGTCTCCACCAACTAGTTCACAGCTCCACCTCATTGGCACTTTGTTCAGTCTTAACCCCTTGACCTTTTTTTGCTTCCACAGCTCTATACTCACCTCTTGAGAACACTCTGAATTGAAAGTTACACATGCTGTGCCAGACCCACATCCATGTGCCCCTTCTCCTGGTCTTATCCTAATATCCTGATTGTGACAAGTGAAGTCTTCTCTTGTCGCCAAGTGACAATTTCCTTTGAGTGACCTGATTTTCTAACTGGGCTTCTGTCCCACTTCCTCATTCTGTTCTAGCAAGCATCTTAGCATTTTTCCATCCCAGTGAGCCTGGGAACACCAGAAACAAACCTGGTGTCTGACCCAATTGGGCTTATTGTCCTAAAGTAATAAAGGAGACAGAACAACAGAGTGGGGCATCTCAGAAAAGGAAAAGACAAAGGACTAGGGGAGAGGATAGAATTCAGATGATAATTAAATGAAGCAGTGTTTGAGAGGTTCAAAGCAAACAGGTCTGTAGTTTAAGAGAGCAAAATTGGGGCTGGAGCGGTGGCTCAGTGGCTATGGCGCTTGCCAGGCATGCAGGAGGATGCCGGTTCTAACCCCAGCACCACGTACACAACGAAGTGTCAGAGCATCGAAAGTCACGTGAAAAACTAAATAAGATCTTGATTCCCTGCTCCCTCTCTGTCCCTCTCTCTCTTTAAAAAAATGAATAAAAATAAATAAATAAAGATAGCAACATTGAATGTGGACTGTGAAGTCGACTCAGGCCCCCAGATCTTTGGAAAGTACAAAATTAAGATGAATGTGGACTGTTGAGTCCATTTATAGCTTACCTGACCCTCTGCACCTGGGTTATAGACTGGGACTGTTTTTCTATGTCAAAGTGACAGACCCTCCAGGCGAGACTAGAGTGCTTATTCTTGCTGACATAATCTTCAACAGCAAAGCATTCAATAATCTTTGATTTTAGAGAATAAAGTAACTAAGTGATTAATAAAGCAAGAATTACTCCAAGAAGAGAGCTATTATGATAGTTTCCAGCTTTAGCATCCTTGAGAGAGATGTTATTTCCTGTGACAATTGCAACTGGCTTAATCGATGTCTGTTTTTCCAGTCTCTTAAATGGTGGGCAGAATTTTGCACTCTTGGTCTCAGTTGGTTCCAGGGAGGTATGTATCTGCTAAAACCAAGGCTGCCTATCTTCCTAGTCCTTTTCCCGTATCCAGGCAGAACTCCCGGATGCTTGCCTGCTCTTTAACCACCACCCCTTCTAGATCACCACCTGTAGGATGTTACATCACTCCCATTACTGTTGTTTCTCTTTTGCTGAATACTGTCTGTACCCTAAACACATATTGCCACTTTGTTTGAGTCCCAGTGTTTTGCAAACAGATTGCTCTGGTTAAGCTTTGCAGTGTGGAATAATGTCTCTACTCTCATTCCTCATCTGCTCCATGTAGGCAGGGAGGTCCATATTCCATACCCTTTCTGTCTATCCTATACTCCCACTATAATTGGTCAAGTTCTGGGATTTAACAATTCTCATTCCTAAACTGATCTCAAGTCTTTTACTATAATTCAGGTTCTTGCCTACCAATCTTATAGATATTTTCTCAGGAGTCTCTCTGATTCTGGTTTTTAGAGTTCGATTCTTAATTTTGACAGACCTTACTTTACCTTTTTGGCTTCTCTGAAGAACGGTTAAAAGAGACTGATAATTTGGGCTGGAGCAGTGGCTCAGCGGTTATGGTGCTTGCCTGGCATGAACAAGGTCATGTGTTCGAACCCCAGCACCATGTATAGGAGCAACAAAAGCCACAAGGAAAAACTAAATAAAACTGATTCTCTCTTTAAAAAAAAGAGTCTGTTATTTGTAATTGGGTTTGGATTTAGTCTTGCAGCAAAACTCAAGTGTTTACTTGCAATTACCTGTCAGTTTGAGGGACTGAATTTTCCTTTCAGGAATGTAATGCAGAATGTAGCCATTTTGTTCAACCAAGAAATCTTATCACAGTCACTTTTCCATTTTGACTAGACCCAAGATAAGCAAAATAAGAAAAACTAAAACAAACAAACAAAAAAGTCAATGCTGGTTCCAATTATTTAGGACTATTAAAATAAACTTATCAAACTACAGATTTTATTTACAGTACAGGCTGAGCATTCTGAATCTAAAATGTTCATAGTTTAACACTTTCTGACATGATGTGACAAATGGAAATTCCATACTACAAAGCTTTGTCTTATGCACAAAATTATTAAAAGTATTGTATTAATTACTTTCAGGTGATGTATATAAAGGCAAGGTATAAATGAATCATAAATGAATTTCATATTTAGACTTTAGATATCTTATATATTTAATGCAAATATCCCCCAAATATTTTAAAACCCCTTTGATCTCAGGCATTTTGGATAAGGAATATTCAACTCGCATCTACATTGGTGTTTATGAGAAAGTCCAAAAAAAAACAGAAATAATACTAAACATTGCAAACTTTTATGGAAATCTAAGTGTGATCATTTTTTAGTGACTCATTTTCATTATACTTTACAAAAATGTTGATCCGTGATAGATTTTAAATAAAATAAGATAAAAAGATGCATCTGGTTTTTCATTGCGTGTTGTTTGAGAAGCATCTAGCCATCAGATGACTATCAACTGAAAATCAAGCATCTAAATTATCTAATTATCTTCAAATACATCAGTAGAAAGAATAAAATCAATAATACATATTAGGGCCATCTAAACAAGAAGTTAAACTAAAAACTTCATGTCCCATGTGCCAGAAATCTTAGACATTGTACCCCATTGAGCTCTATAACCAACCTACCTGATACCTGCTGAAATAAGATCACCGTGCTGCTGGTGGAAAATGAGGGGAATGAAAACCTTAACATTAGGGAATAGTTCTTCAGAAAATCAGACTCATAAAGAATACTTCTAGTCTCCTTACAAGAAAGAATAACTGGCAGAGTGTTTTTCTACCAAGTTCATGAGGTCAATTCTTGGCAGGAGAAGGGAAAGCACAGAGAACTTGCAGTTATTGGTTTATTTGTTTTTGTTTTTTGACTTATTGGGATATTGACCTACAGCTACTTTTTCCTACTTACCAGGTGACTTCCATCAGAGGAAATATAGGAAAGCCAAAAATACCTTGTGCATTTTCAGAATTATTGACCCTGTGAACGGTGAGAGTTCAATTGGGAGTTTTTACTAAGTAGACTAATTAAGTTCTACTGATAATATTTACAGAGTCCTACTGATGATAGTCTTAGTGGGGCTCTCTTTAACATTCCCCTCACAAATGCCAAAGTGACTTAGCATGATAACCCAAAAATCTCACCTTGGGAATTCCATTGGATACACTCATGTTGTGCTCTTACTTGCTTTCTGTTCACCAGTCTCTGGCTTTTTGCCTTCTGTTTTTTTTTAAACTCTTGCATTCTTTTATGTTAGAGGACTGTGTTTCAGATCATTGACTCTGGATTTCATCTTGGACACATTTTAGGACAAAATTGCTTACATTTGATTGACTCCCTGAGCTTCTGTCTCTGGCAAGAGGTTCTGTTTCTAGTTTCTGCAACTCTTCTTTTTTTCCCTCCACCATCCTCAGTTAACTCTCAGGACTTGTTGGTCTCCACGATTGAGTGGGCCAATTCCTTAAACTAAATCTCTCTCTTTCTTCCTTTATGCTTGTCATAACATACCATTTGATTCTATTTATCTGGAGATCTCTAATACTCCAGTTATTAAATTTTGAATATGAGGTGTCCCATAAGATACTCATGTGTTGGAGACATGATCTCCAATGTAGCACTATCCAAGGGTGAAATAATTAGACTATGAGACCTCATCAGTGAATTAATCATTTGATAGATTACTAATTTGAATGGACCACTGGGTGGTAACTATAGGGAGGTGGGGACATGGCTGGAGGAATTAGGCCACTGGGAGCATGACCTTGGGAATTATATTTTGTCCCTGGCTCTACCCTGCCACTCTCCCCTTCCTGTTTTACATGAACTGCACACTTTTTTTCAACATGCCTTCCGCTATGATGTTCTACCTCATCTTGGTCCAGAGCACAGGAATTGGCTGACCATAAACTGAACCTCTGAAACTGTGAGCCCAAAATAAATGCAGCTCTAAGTTGTTCTTGTCAGGTATTTTGGCCACAGTGTTGAAAAGCTGACAAACATACCCAGTAGGAATAGGAACTATTTATCTGAGTTTATAGTCAATCCACCGAAGTGAAGGAGATAATAAATTGATATTTTAAACCACTTAGATTATTATGAGCTGAATGTTTTTGTTCCTTCAAAATTCATATACTGAAATACTAACTGTCCATGTAATGGCATTAGTAGGTGGGACCTCTGGGAGGTGATTAGGTCATAAAGATGGAGCCTATATGTTATGCTTTAGATATAAGGTATTCCCTCCAAATTCTTCTGTGCAATAATACAAGAATGCTCAGAGTTGAAATGATTAGAGTATGAAAGATGTAACTGAATTAGTGGATTAATCCACTGATGTGGATTAACTGTGTGGTAATTGCAGCAAGTAGGGTATGATTGGAGGAAGTAGGTCACTCGGAGGTATTACTTTGGAGTTTATATGTTGTCTCTGGTGAGCAGAGCTCTCTCTGTTTCTTGGCTCTCATATCCTGAGCTACTTTCCTCCTGTTTACTTCTGCCATGATGTTCTGCCTCATCTTTGTCCCAGAGCGATGTAGTCGGCCAACCATAGACTGAACCTCTGAAACTGTGAGCCAAAATAAATTTTTTCCTTCTCTACATTGTTCTTGTCAGATCTTTTGGTCACAGCAACAGAAAAGCTACCTAAAATACTTCATGAATGGAACTGGTGCTCCTCTAAGAGGCCAGAGAGCTAGCCTGTTGTCCCTCTACCATGTGAGGATACAATGATAAAACAGTAGTTTGTAAACTGGAAGGAGACTTTATAAGTCAGCCATTCTATGGTACTTTATTATAACAACATGGACTAAGAGAGATGATTTGCAAAAAAGCAGTACACAGAACAGTTGGATAAACCATCCCTCCTCAACCTTCCAAATACTCTATGGTTTTATGTATCACTGTCATATTATGGTATTTTATTATAATCACTTTATATATCTGTGTCTTTGACCATATTTTAAATTACTGATGAATAGACAGTTTGTTTTACTCTACTTTTTATTCCCACTACAGTGCCTAGAAACTAATCTGGTTAGCAAATATATGTAAAATTTGAATAAAGGGGAGAGTTTAGGCTTAAGAATTTATGAGTTGGCAGGAAGAGGACTGTGACTATTGGATTTGAAAAGGTGGCTTTAAAAGACATGTATGAGGAATGGTGGTATGAAGCTGACCAAACACTTCTGTTTACATATATGAATATGCCACGATGATTTTCACTTTATATGCGTCTATAGTTCACCAATTAAAAAAACTATAAATAAATAGAAGACCAATAAAGGGAGCAGGGGAGGAAAGAGAGGGGAGGAAAAGGGGAAGTTTTGGTGACCGAATTGGAGCAACTTACATTCCATGCTTAAATAATTATGTCAAAATGAACCCTAATATTATATATAACTTTAAAGCACTTTAAAGCATGATAGATGACAAGGAGGGCATTCTGAGTAAGGTGAACTTCTGCTTAGAAGCAGAATATATATGACTAGATCAGTGTGCTAAGATATAAAATTCATGCAGAAATTATGCAAAATAAGAAGAGATAGGAAGATAAGAAATAACATAATTAAGGTGCATTCAACTGCTTTATTTCTCAGCAATTTCAAATTGACCTAAAGTAGGAGAAAATATGATCTTGGACAAACCTATTCATCCCTTTAACAATTTCAAAAAAAGTATTACATTTTTACAAAGTATTAACAAGGAGTCTCTGTTTCTGATGATATTAACTGGAATTGAGAAAAAGAAGAGAGATTAGAGGGTAAAAGAATGAAATAAAAATTTTTGAAAAGTTAAAAGCAGTCAGGGAGAAGTAGCATTAGATTAGGTTATTGAAAACAGGATTAGAAAATATATTAAAATCAGCACATAGATCGCAGTTGAAACTTATGTATATATTTTTATGCTCTCAGAAGAGGAACCCAGTAAACACACAGATATTCCATTAGTAATTATTTTTTTGGTCTACAATTAATGGGAATATGCAAAAGCTTTGAAAAAATTCACAATTTATCTATATTTAAGGAATACAAATCTAATTTGATTCATGTGGATTCTTAAACACATAGATCAAACTAAGGACTAGGGATCTGAGAGTATCTGTGAAATCTAATGCATCCCTAAGTGGAATGTGTACCTGTCTGTGTAACACTGTTCTCAGTGGTGTCAGACTATTATGCTTCTGCTCATCAAATTCGAATCCTATAGAAAGGCAAAATAGAAAGTTGATATAACCACTGGACAAGTCAGAAACTTATTTCATCAGCACCTTTCTTAAAATCCTTTGACATGATGATGTTACATTTGATGAATATTTTTGTACATATGTATATTAAATTTAAGGAAATATAATGCATGCATAATCTGTTTTGCCAAAATTACATGCTTCATTAGCCAATATCCTAACTGTTTTTTTTTTTTTTAAAGCCACCAGTAAAAGTAAGAATAAAGCATTTGGGGGAAAACATGCCCCATCAGATTTGTCTGTGGACCAACCATCATTTGTTTGGTATTTCATGGAAGCTGAGATGTTTTGACGCTTCTTCTTTCTAATTTTTTTTTGCAGTGTCAGTGGAAGGTTTCACTCACCTGTTGTTATTGGACTGTTTTGTCACTGATGAAAGACTGTTATATTCAGATGGAGCTCCTCTTTTCTAGGCCTATGTTTTTTCTTTTGTAGAGTAGAGTTGGCTTCTGAAATTCCTTCATTGGCTTATGGAGGGTTGAAGGAAGGAAATTTTAAGTAGGAAGTTGGAGAACTGATACTGTAATCTGGTGTAAGCATTATTTAAGGTTGGCAAAGAAAAATATGGGACATAGTGTACTGAGAATTATCCATTTTTATTCCACTAGTAATTTTCTCCAAGATCAGAACATCCTGAGGTCTCCAGATTGGAAAAGAATCAATTTTTGTGGCAGATTGAAATCAACCTTTTTCAAGTAACCAAGTTGTGGTATTGTAAATTCAAATATAGTCTCCAAATAGTCAGCTGCAATTTTAAAATGTTTTACAAATAAGAAAATTGAAAATAAATTATTTTTATCTACTCTCAAGCCTCAAAACAAAGAATTAATTCAACTACCATTATTGGGGAAAGAGAAACATAAAAACTGAAAAATGTTGAAATAAAAATGTTACAAATACTTATTTACCCAAAACTGAAAGTGATGCCCATAAATAAACATGGCAAAATTACATCATGAGCTCATAGAAAAGCTGTTCTTTTTTTTTTTTTCTTTTTAAGAGAGAGGGACAGGGGTTGGAGTGGTGGCTCAGCAGTTACAGCACTTGCCTGGCATGTTGAGGACCTGGGTTCGAACCCCAGCACCATGTACACAATGAAGTGTTAGAGCAATGAAAGCTGCTAAAAATAAAGAGAGAGAGAGAGGGGCAGTGACAGAGAGAGAAAAAGAGAATCAATTTTATTCAGTTGTTCAAGTGGTTCTTGTTGCTCTGACACTTTGTTGTGTACGCGGTGCTGGGGTTTGAACCTGGGTACTCGTGCATTCCAGGCAAGTGCCGAAACCGCTGAGCCACCACTCCAGCCCTGTAATATTAATTTTTAAAAATTATATGCAACAGAAATTTATTTTTTACAGTTCTGGAGCTGGGAAGTCCAAAATTAAAGTTTGGTTTCTAGTGAGGGCCTGTGTTCTAGTTCATAAATGGTCCCTTCTAGCTGTGTCCTTACATGGTAGATGGCGCAACTGAGCTTCTGACCTTTTTTCTAAAAGCACAAATCAAACCCACAAGGACACCCCCTAATGACCTAATCATCCCAAAAGGTTTCATCTCCTAATACCATCACCTTAAGGGTTAGAATTTGGAATTTCAGGAAGAGGGTACAATTATTCAGCTGAAATATCTTTTGTGCCAGCTGAAATATCTTGAAAGATTCACAGCATCTTTATAATAGAAAATCAGATTTTGAAAACTAATGGGAAATATGTATCTTCTCACTTTATTACCAATGATGATGCAGATAACATTCTGAAGTTCCTATATAATATGTATACTTACACCAAATTTTTTTTCATATGAAAATAATTGCAGAAAATGGTTTTGATTTTACATAAAATCAATTTTATGCATCATTTTCCTGGTAAAAAAATTGGTAAGAAACTGAGACTTGAGGTTTTCTTTTATTTGAAATATTAAAAATATTTAAAATGACCAAATGATTATATATACTTACAGGATACAGTGTGATATTTTGATACATCTACAGGATGTGTAATAATCATATCAGGGCAACTGGCATATCTATCACTTTAGGTAACATTTCTTTGTGTTAGCAATATTTGACATCTTCTTTATTAGCTATTTTGAAATATACAATTAATACTGTCAATCATAGTTTCTTAATATTAATTTTAAAAAAGCAGAATAATCATGTTAAAGTATATGAAGTATAACCCACATACCCCCAAACATAAAAAGTACAACTTTAATACATTTTAAAAGCAAATTCTGTGGAGCAACCTACTAAGTTAAGAAAAAGAATCCTGTTAACTCTCCAGAAGCCACTTCACGATCCTCTTTCAAGGGCAACATTCAGCTGGACTGCGGGAATCACTTCCTTGGTTTATCTTTGTGCTTTTCCCACCTACATATGCATTCTAAATGCAGTTTAAGTTTTGTCAATTTTTGAATTTTATATGATGGTATTCACCATGGATTCCTCTGGTATTTGAATTGTTTAACTCAACATTTGCATATCACTATCTTGGTAGGTTTTTTTTTTCATTTTCATTTCTGTACACTTTCTACTACACAATAAACCTGACAATTTGTTTATCAATTCTACTACTGATGTACATTTTGGTCGTTTATGATTTTTGGCTCTCATGAACAATATGACCATGAATATTTTATGCACGTCGTCTGAAGCTTAAAAGCACACATTTCTTTTTTTTTTTTATTAGAAGAATATAGAAATACAGTTGAGGGGGGAAACATTATCAAAACATTAGCAATCAATGGATATAAACTTGTTATTGAGGGGAAAAATCAGATCATGGATGACCACCTTGGATTTTATCTATTGTAGTTTCCCCCAGAAGAACTCATGCATTAAATGGGTAGTTCCTGGAGGAATGACATCGGCTTCTGGGATGGTTCAGCACACATTTCTCAAGGGTGTACACTTAGGAAAGAAATTGCTGGATGCAACTATCATTTCTTTTCTTTCTCTTTCTCTTTTTTCATTTTGGAGATCTTCTTTGGTCCTGCATCTTTCTCTACCCAGGCTGAGCTACACGAGTTACCTCTGTACTCCCAAGGCATCTGGTGCATATCTGCATCACTTCCCTTATTACAATTAAAGAGTTGACAACTCTCTCTAAATTTATGTTGTCCAATTTGGTAGCCAATAGGCATGTACCCATTTAAATTTAAATTTAATTAAATATTCAGTTCTACAGTTTCACTGAACACATTTTAAGACTCAATAGCTATCAGTGGCTACTAGCTACCATATCAAACCAAGTAGACATGGACTCTTTCCATTCTCTCAAAAAGTTCTATTGGATATGCAGTTCTAGGATGCTGCCCAAGCTATGACTCCTTTGTTTTATATTTCTATATTTTCCACAATGCCTGACACAGCAGGATCTTGACAAATGTCTGTTGGGCTAATCTTCCCCCAAGGAGGTTTGTAGTCCAGTAAATGAAGTTCTAAAGACTTGAGAACACTACACTAGGGGCCAATGTAATAGATCTTGACTATCCAAAGATGTAAGAGGGGCAGCCCATTTATGCAAGGCAGACCTGTAGACGGAGATGGGATTAATGATCGCACATCTCCCATTTATAAAGGATGGGGGCAAGTGTTGGTAGGGGATATAGAAGAGGGGAAAAGAGAATCCTTTGGAGAGAATTGAAATGTGCTTGCATGCCCCACTTTCCACTCATAACGTAATGGGGATTTGGGGAGAGGTTTACTCTCTCTTCATCATAAATCCAGTAAGAAAGTAGTAAGGAATACACTTGAAGAGCTTTCATGTCCCTTGTAGCTTGAGATTTCAAAAACATAATTTTGAGAGTCCCTGCTGTCATTTGCTGGCTGTGGAACTCTGGGCAAGTTGCATAAACCATTGGCATTTCAGTTTCCTTATTTTTAATTTCAGATTATTATAATTTCTATTTCATAGGGCCAATGTAAGAGTTAAACCAGAAAATCCATGCAAGGCACAAATAATAACAAATTACTTAATTTCATTTGAGCTGAATCTGCTGGTTGGCAAATTCCTTTTACTATAAATGTTTGAACATGTTCTTAAGCTCAGCAGTGTTTAGTGGTCAAGCAGAAAAGCCGGCTTTCCACCAGACATGTGTGCTCTTTATTCTACAGCATACAGTTTTCTCTGGGAGGTACCATGCCCAGCTCAGGACCACATCCCTTTCCCATTGCACTCAGATTTGCCTGTGTTTCAATTTTCATCAATGGAATGTGAGCAGAAGTGATTTCAAACACTTTTAGGCAGTTTTTTTTCCCACTTTCTCTACACATTCAACCTTATCTGCTACCATTTTGCCTTAGGTAGTAGATGCAATTATTAACTACCTTCAGTTTATGATGTGCTATTATTTTTTCCTTTTAGCCCAATCCCACATTCTTTCTATTATTCTCGCTGAACTCTGACATTTTGTTAGTCCTTCGATACATGTTGTGTATGCTAGAAAGCTCTTCTTATGCTGTTTTGGGTATGTGCTTCAAATTCACACAAATGACCCAGATGCCCCTCATTGGAAGAGTGGATTCAAAAACTTTGGTACATATATACAATGGAATACTACTAGGCCATTAGAGAAAATGATATTATGGCTTTTGAAGCCAAATGGATAGAGATGGAAAAAATTTGCTAAGTGAAGTATCCCAATTTCAGAGACTCAAGGGCCCAATGTTTTCTCTCATTTGTGAAAGCTAGAATACAACTGGAAACGTTATGTTAGGTGGCTAAACTAATAGTAACCTCAACATGTATGAATTTTTACACTAACGGGGAATTTTGCCTAGGATACCTGGAAACGTAGGGAGGGGAGCAGGGAAGAGGGAGGGAGTAGGAAGGATATCTAGGAGACTGGAGGGAGGGAGTATGGGGGAATCAACTCAGAAGGAGATCTCTGACCTCTACTAGAAGTCCATTTAATGCAGGGGTTCTTTTGGGGTTAACAGAACCATGGGGAACCCAAGGGGGGAAACCATGACATGGCATTAGCCTTGGCTAACTATGTAAATATACATTTGTTCTTGATTGTTTGATAATGATTCCCCCTCAATTATAAGTCCATATTCAACTAATAAAAAAAGAAATAAAAAATAAATTTACACAAATGATATGGATGCCATAGATCTTATCAAATTGCATATATACAGATTAACTTGTTACTTTGTCTAACACTTCCTATTAATTTTTTAAGATCTGAGGTTATATTATATTAATACTGTCCATGTGTTTCTGTTTTGATAGAATGCGAATTTAAAGTAGAGAAACTGTAACTTTTATCAGTGCCTGGAACACTTTCTAACCTGAAGGCACAAAAATCAATTGATGAGAAGACATCTGAATGAATACAAGATTTGAAAACCTAATTGCTTTATTGTTTCCAGAAAATTTATGGATTTATCTAAATTACAAGTGTTTGGAAATGAAACGGTGACATTAATTCAGAAGAATATTGCCTAGTGGAGACTCTACAGTTTGATGTCTTATTTCACCTACTTGAATCAAAAGTATTATATCACATGAATAAGAAAAGAATATACAGGGCACTAAAGAAACTAAACTCCAAACCCACAAATAATCCAATCAACAAATGAGCTAAAGATCTCAAAAGGAACTTCTCTCCAGTGGAAGTCCAGAAGGCCCATAAATATGTGAGAAAATGCTCCACATCATTAGCTATAAAGGAAATACAAATCAAAACTTCAAAGAGATACCACCTCACTCCTGTTAGAGTGGCAAAAATGAAGAATTCTAACAACAACAGATGCAGGAGGGGCTGTGGGAAAAGAGGAACACTGTTACACTGCTGGTTGGACTGCAAACTGGTTCAGCCACTATGGAAAGCAGTGTGGAGAATCCTTAAAAAATTAAGGATGGAACCACCTTATGACCCAGCCATCCCACTCCTGGGGATTTTCCCAAAAGAATTAGAATCAGCATATTATAGTGATGTGGCTTCCTCAATGTTTATAGCAGCCCAATTTACTATAGCTAGATTATGGAACCAACCCAGATGCCCCTCACTCGACGAGTGGATACAAAAACTATGGTACATATATATAATGGAATACTACTCGGCCATTAGAGAAGACGATATTATGGCTTTTGATATCAAATGGATGGAGATGGAAAGAATTATGCTAAGTGAAGTATCCCAATCTCAGAGACTCAAGGGTCGAATGGTTTCTCTCATCTGTGGAAGTTAGAATACATGGGGAAGCAGTATGTTAAATGGCTAAACTAATAATAACCTCAAATTGTATGATTGTCAGTATAATAGGGGGATGGCTCCCTAGGATACTTGGAGGCGTAGGGAGGGGGAGTGGTGGGGGAGGGTATTTGAAGATCTCCTAGGATACTGGAGAGTGGGAATATGGGGGAACCATCTCAGAAGCAGATGTTATTCCTCCACGAGATACCCATTTTATGCAAGAGTTCT
>PVKS010021062.1:0-35810 GCA_004027875.1 Aplodontia rufa | reverse complement strand
TTAGGTTTTCTGTAGCCAAAAGTATTAATTAACTCCTTGCCCCAGAGAGACCTGATTTGAGTCTTATTCTTGGGGCTGGAGCGGTGGCTCAGCAGTTTCAGTGCTTGCCTGACAAGCACGAGGACCCGAGTTCAAATCCCAGCATCACGTACACAACCAAGTGTTGGAGCAACTAAGGCCATGTGAAAAACTAAATAAAGTTATTTCTCTCTTTCTCTGTCTCTCTCACTGTCCCTCTCTCTTAAAACAAAAAAAAAAAAAAGAATGAATCTTATTCTTAGGAAAATAGGCCTTTAAAATTAGTTCAAGGAAAAAAAATTTAAGAGCTGACATTCTCATCCTCTTGATTTTATTTTCCTGAATTCCAATTTGTTTAGGAGAATTACCCCAAATGTGAACTTCACCTGGAGAATTAAAACTTGCTGGGGATGTGGCTCAGTGGTGGAACCCTCACCTAACAAGTGAGCCCTGGGTTCAATCCCCAGTGCCAAGAAGAGAGAGAGAGAAAGAGAGACAGCATGAGTGCTCAAGCTTATCAGATGTTTGAACAGATTTAACAATTTTTCTTCCAATCTTTATCAATTTCATTTGTATTTTGGAATGGAGAACATTTTTATACCACATAAAACCTTCATGAGGCAGTAAGGAGACAATATTAATCGACCACAGTCAAGTAATTTCTATTCAAAATATAGTGTACTATGTACAGAGCACTGGGCTAGACTCTAGGGAATGACAGTTTTGCAAAACATACTATCTGGGGAAATAAGTCCTGCCCACATGATAACAGTAAACATAAGTATCAGGCAAAAAGATTCGGCACCCAAATGGCCCAGATGACACTGAATGGAGAGGAAAGAAGCTGTCCTGGGGACTGAGACACGGAAGTGAGGGCAATAACACTTAGGAATTTGTCCTCCTCATTCTGAGTCCCCTCAATTAGAATACAAGGCCTGGAATAACAGGATGGTCAGTAAGTTATTGTAAAATAAGCACAAAGGGTAAATGAAGAAAGAAATTCTTCAGAGTGGTTAAGGGGAAGTTCTGTAAGAAATAGAATTTGAATGGCGTCTTTCTTGAGTATGGAGACTTCAGGCGTAAGGTCTTACCTGGGAAGGAAGCAGAGGAGAAGGAAGGGAATACTGCAGAGAAAAGCAGTATTGCAAATGGACAAGAAAAATGAAGAATGACCTGGCAGCTTTCCTAGCTTATTAGAGTACTGGAAAGACCACCCAAACTGAGTTTGTAGTCTAAGTAAAAAAAAGTGGCCATGGGTAATGCTGGATCGGGTAGGAAGGTCACTCTGTAGGAAAGACTTGAGTGTCTACATTTTATCTTGAAGCAGATGGGAACTCAACAAAAGATTCTCAGTATTTACAAGAATGAACAGGGTTGTGTATTTATAGATGATGGGGCCTGCCCAAAGCTGACAAGTTGCAGAAATAAGACTATTCATTTCACAAATATTTACTGGTATAACAAAGTGCCTGGCCTTTTGTTCAATGCTGGGGTTATGAAGATGAGCCAAAAAATAGCGGTTACAGTCAAGGCCAAGTGTGATGAAGGAAGTACGTGTGCTGTGGGACCTAAGACCACGGGAACCAATCCAGTCTGCAGAAATCAGGGCATACTGCTCTGAAACTGAGGGATAAGTCAGGCAAAGAGGAAAGCAGAAAGAATCAGCAAGGCGCATGCAGACGTGTGCATCACTATAAGCAACGCTGCAGGTGCTAGACAAGTGAAGCCAACGTGGCAGAACAGGCTGGACCCGGACCAGGCCAAAGCTTACCTGGGGGCTGCTCTATCAGGACCATTCTCTGAAAATTCAGAGAAAGACAAGGTGCAGGTGGGTTTCTTCCCCACTTCTATAGCTGGGTGTCTTGTAAGGTCTGAACAAATGCAGTTATCAACTAAATATTAGGGAAAATGAGTAGGTTGTTTTTAAATACTTACATTCGTTGCTAATCTGAATATTTTTACATTGAAAAAACACTAAAGACTTTCTTAAAAAAATGATTATTTAGAAATGATTGCATGGATGAGCTACATTTCATTACCTTACAGAAAGATGTCTCTGTAGAGCTGCTCTTTTTTCTTTCTTTTTCCTTTTTTTTTTGGGGGGGGGGGGTGGTTGTTGTTGTTGTTCTAAGGATTTAATCCAGGGGTCCAGGGGCACTTAACCACTAAGCCTCATCTCTAACCTTTTTTATTTTGAGCAGAATACAACTAAATTGCTAAGGGCCTCGCTAAGTTGCTGAGGCTGGCCTCAAAATTGCAATCCTCCTGCCTCAGCCTCCTAAATTGCTAGGATTACAGGCATGTGCCACCATGCCCTGCTCTCTTTTAACAAAATGTAGGAAAGGTTACAACTTCATTATGTTAGGTAGTGTTATAAACGAAATCAAACACGTGATCAGGTGTGGGTGAGCAAGGCAGAAATTTTACTTCGGCCAAAGGGCGAAAGAAAAATGCATGCCCAGCCAGGAAGTTAGGGTTTTTTTAACTCCAATCTGACCCAGTACTGTCCTTTGCCCTAATTGGAGGAGCTCAGGTGCACAGTCTGCTCGATTGGGTATTATTAGGTGGAGGCAGGTGCAAGAGGGTGTAGGCGGTGACTGGGAGAGAATGGGGGGGGTCGCTGCACACGTGGCAAGGGTCATAGTGATTCCAAGTTCGCTGGAAGAAGATGGCTGGGTACCCGGAAGTGGTCCTTGGAAAGAGGTGGGCGGACACAGGTGGGCATACACAGGTGATGGAGTTACTATCTTCAAAGAGGGAGGGGGACCTAAAATGGAGATAGTAGGTTATACATCACAATCTTTCAAGTTTAACAGAAAACACATACATCTTACAGTAGTAGCTAGCAACGAACATTGAAATGCTTGACAAGGCCACAAATTTACTCTAGAAGTTTTCTTTAAACTACTGCCAAGACAAATAAGCTATAGAAAACATTAGTACACAAATGTTGAGGATAAACAAAAGCAAAACAGATAACAGGGATGGGGAATGCCTCAAGAACAAAGGATCTACAGGACTGTCTCTTGACAGGACCCGTAAACGTTGACGAAACTAAAAAGCTACTGGCGCCAGGTCTCCTACTAGCTCAGAGGGGGTGTTCCTTAATAGTACAGGGGCACTGAGGTAACTTTTGACTGCTATGACCTCATGCCCACATTAACATGGGATTGACTTGGAGATGAAGCTCCCTTAAATAGGACAGCCACCATGATAGTTTCCAAGAAGACCAACTAAAGTCAAAAACTTTGGCAAAGGCTGCTGCTGAAGGAGGACCCCAATTTTCACATCAACCATAAAACAGCAATAAATTTGGTGACAGCATGGTCTCCTTTGTTGCTCTCTGCTCTCTCCCTTCAGAGTGGTTTCTGCTTGAGCTTTACCCGCTTTACTTTCACCTCTCTTTCACTTGTAACATTCTCTTGCATGACTTCTGGTGTCTGACTTTAAATTTTCTTTAGTTGGAACACAAGAACCAAGGTTTGGAGTTTCAGCTCCCTGCTTTCCTGTGACAAGTAGATTTAAGTACTGTAAAAATTAAGAAAAAGGAATAATGATACTGGTGTAAATTCAGGTGGAGATGTTTATTGGACTTGTTGCTCTCGGGCCAATTTCACCTGTGCCGCCATAATGAGGGCGGGCATGGGAAGTGACGGCCGGCGGGAATGGCAGGCAGGGAAAATGGCGTTGGACCAGGCAGCTGGTTTTGCTGGCTACCTGGAAGTTCATGATGGGTTGGTCCTTCAGAGACTGGCCGGTGGGTCCATCAATCCATCGCAGCTTGTCCGCCAGTGCTGTGATTGGCTGTTCTTTTGGGGGTGGGGGGTGGAGGGCAAGCTGCCCTTTGCCCTGCCCCTTAGCCAGGGCCATGACCGCTGAGGTAGCTGAAGCCACACCCCCAGCCTGTCGCCATGACTGGCCATGCGGCCTGGCTGAAGCCTGCCCCCAGCCAGCCTAACAAGTACTATCCCACCAAAGCTCTCTTGCTTTGTGTAAGTCATGATCCAGGGTGTTGTGGTTAAACACTCTGGTTAATTCCTGACAAATGGATCATCAATTTTCGATTCACTGAGATACTCAAAACATCACCCACCAAACCTTACTGCCTTTCACACAACATCTGCCAAAACATCACAAAGTTCACTTTTACTGAGGCAAAATGCAGATGAACAAAATCTAAAATATAAAGGATTTTCATTTCTTCCCTACACATATTTGTTTTCTAGGAATACAGAACACAGTATGTGCTCCATAATTATAAAGATTTTTAAGGAATTTTTTAAGTACTGGGGACTGAACCCAGGGGTACTTAACCATTGAGCCACATCTTCAGCCCATTTTTAAATTTTGAATTCCTTATGGCCTTGCTAAGTTGCTAAGGCTGGCTTTGAACTCCCGCTCCTCCTGCCTCGACCTCTCAAGCCACTGGGATTACAGGCATGTGCCACCAAGCCCAGCAATAATTTTCAAAATAGAATCCCTATCCTCAGGGAGTTCACCTATTACAACTGAAGTTCTTTAAGAACCGAGGTGATTACCGTGAACAGCAATTGTCAATGTACTGCAGACTGGTAGAATTGGCAGGTAAGAGATTTTTCAGGTGCCAAATGGGCAAGTGCTTCTTTATACAAACATCCCCTCGTAAAGAACTACCACCAACATGTGAGCCAGCACCCACATCCCTCAAGAGTCTTTCCTGGTGCTCAAAGATTGAAGAGAGAAAGTCCTTCTTGCCCAAGAATATTTTATTTAATCACAAATTTTAATGCAACTCCAGTCAAGTGCCAAGATATAAAAAAAAAACTTGAGATTTGTATTTGGCTTGGATGAAAATCTGTATCTTCTTATACAGCCACATTTCTCTCCACAGTCGTCCCAGGACAGGCTTGTCTGCAAGTGCCCAGTGTGATTCAACTCTCCAGCAGGGACACTGAGTGTCCCAGCTGCTATGTAACACTGCCTTAGTTATTATGGTGAGCATTCATTTTGGTCTCAATGGATTACATACCTGCCAAAAAATAAGCATGTATGGATTCTCAGGTCCACTCTTTAAGAATTAACCCAAACTTTTATGATAATATGCATGCAACATTTCTACTTGTCATCTGAAACTCCACTTCACTACAAAAGTCACCAGATTTTATGTTAATAAATTGGCACAAGGAGTTCCACACTATTTTACATTTTTTTTATTGAATATTCTGAAGGTCACAGCTGGATTCTCAACAAATGCATGCCCTAAAAAGATAAGTTGTTTCCTGAACCTTCCGACTTTCTGGTATTATTTTCCTGCTAAATTGCATATTCCTGTCCTTCAGAGCAGTCTTGAAGAGATCTGATTTCCTTCTGTTCTATTGTGTCGGTGTGAACGCCTTTGCAATTGAAAAGAAGGCCACGGAGGGTGGCAGGAACGGAGTCAGCAGAAGTTACACAAAGTGAGGTGTGTGGCTTTGTGACTGGATAGAGCGCTAATGAGGCCAAGGTCACTAGTTCAGCCCTGAAAAAGGCAGGTACTTCAGTCAATTCCTGCCAGAGAACTGCACCCCTAAACTACTGCAGATTTTCTAGAAATCCAAAGATGTGAGGGTTGGGGATGTGGGTGGGAGGGTGCTGCGGATGTACAGAGGCTGAGAATGCAAGTCCCAGAGAGGGGAAGACCTCAGCACAACCCCCCTCCAGCAGTCCCAGAGCAGGCTACCTGCTAGGGCAAAGCTGCTGAGCTGCCAGGCTCACTAGGGGAGGGCTGAGCTCTGAGCAGGGTAAAGGACAATCAAGGTGCCTTGTTCTAGGTCCACCTGGTTCCTGGTGATGACCAGGACATATGCACACATATTCAAAGATAGGTAGCCAAATCCACATGGTGCTGTGGGAGGTGCAGGAAATTGAATTTTAAAAAATCAGTTTAGTCTTGCACATACCAGATGAAAGCAAGCCTTAAACTAGGTCTCAACTCCACATCTGAGATCCAAAAAGAAAGATATAGGGAAGAGGGAGAATGAATTTAGTTATTCACAACTCTAGGAATATAAAGGAAGCTTATAATTATCTACTGCCTCCTTGGAAGGCAGAAATAAAGTGATCTAAATTTGTGGTTATTTATTTTTACATATGTTACCAGGAGAAAGAAAAGGGAGATTAACCTAAGACAAAAAAGTAAGTCTAAAACACAGAAATAAACTGAAAACTTTCTTTACAATTCTCTATTTCAAATTCTAAAACAGGCATCTTTGTTGGACCAATTTCTCATCAATTCTGATTTCTCATGAAGACCAGATTCCTGCCAAGCTAAAGCACAGAGCCTAGATCTTTCTAAAGAAACCGAAGACTTACTTCTTTAGCCTCTTTTTTCCCCTTGGTTGTAGGGTGTTGATGGGGATCAAATCCAGGCCTCACACATGCTCAACAAGTACTTTACCACTTAGCTACATCCCCAGTCCTTTTTATTAGACAGGGTCTAAGTCGCTAAGGCTGTCCTTAAACTTGAGGACCTCCTGCTTCAACCTCCCGAAGAAAAGGATTACATCCTTGTGCCAGGTTCTCTGGGCCACAAGCACCAGGCTGTTTTTAGTATTTTTACGTTCTTGATAGGGAGTGTGCTTGTCCTACAAGAATACTATCTGGGGCCTTGTAGCATAATTGCACCACAAATCCTGTTTCCAAACCTCGCCTATATAACCCGTGCACAGAGAAAGGGTCTGAAGAATGGATCTGTTCAAGAAAAGGAAAAAAAGGTTAAATGCAAGCGCTGCCCTGCCACACAGCACCAAAAAAACAAAACAATACAAAACAAAAAAAAAAAAAAAAAAACCCTTTATATGCAGGTATGAAGACTCAGATAACGAACTGTGGTTTACATCTAGCATAGTATTTTAAAATATTCCAAACTCACAAAAGGACCAAAGTTTCATGTTCTTTTCATATACAATTATGTAATAGTTGATACATATGACAAAATACATTGCTCTTAATTCCAAAGCACTATAATAAAACCATCTCTGAACAGATATCAGCATAAAATACGAATATGAAACAGCTGAATCAATAGATTTTTTTTTTTAAGAGAGAGGGGGACAGTGATTGTGTGAGAAAAAAGAGAGAATTTTATTTAGTTTTTTGTGTGGTTTTTGTTGCTCTGACATTTGGTTGCATATGTGGTGCTGGAGTTTGAACCTGTGTCCTTGCTCATGCCAGGCAAGCGCCACCGCTCCAGCCCTGGGTCAATGGATTTTAAAACTTTTAAAAACAATGCATTAATCTGTTTATAACCTGTTGAGGGAGGAGGGAAGCAAAAGAAAAGAGGTCATAAAAACTGCAATCACCTGAGGAGATATCAGAGATGAATTAAATTCCCATCTCCAGTGAACCACACTTGGTGGGTTTAAGTAGGATTAAGTCTCACGTAAACTACACAGTAGGTCAGGACAAAAGGGGCACAGGAAGGAAAATCTCATGGGGGGGCAGGCAGGAAGATTTGGCTCTGTCCCTGAAGGTCATAGAGCCTGGCCCTTAAGAGGTATTCAATATCTGACAGAAACAAAAAAACAAATATTTGAAATTCAGGAGATCACTTAGCCTCTTCAGTATTTAATTTCTTTCTATGCAAAATGGGACAAAGCCTTATCTACAACAACCATCCTCAGAAGGATCATACTAAGAAAGTATCTGGAAACGCTTTACGAGCTGCAAAGAGCAATATGATTTAAAGGAATGTCATTTTATGTGGGAATCTTCAGATTTTTTTGATGGAAAGGATTTTGTGCAATTGCTTTCAGGAGGGAAAGGTGTTAGATGGTGGTTTTTAACTCTCCAGGGTTTGAATTTCACTTCAGGATATCCCGCTGCTATTCTGTCTCTTTCATCTGAAATCGCTTCCAAATGTGCAGCTTGGTCACTGAGTCCCTATAAACTATAGCAAATTATATTCCCTGCATGTGAAAAATACATGTGTTATGGCTCCTAGCACATTTGAAGTCTTAAAGTATGGATCCTTGACATAGCTGAAAGAATCACGCTGGAAGTAAAGAAGAAATGGAGTCATGATATCTTTGCTCTGTGAAAAATTCTGTTTTCTTCCATTTCTCTTTACAAGTATTTGTTTAATCTCATTTTAAACAGTATTTAAGGTGTCTAAACAATTGGGAGTTAGAAGAATGTCTTTTTCAAGGAGGTTTTACCTGTATAGATATGTTCTAGCATTTCCATTAGGATTTGGAAAACAGTAAAATATTCCAAACATCCATTATTATTTCTTAGGGACTCAAAATGGTTTCATCTCTGGGTCAGGATGCTATGTTGGTGGCGACTTGAAAAGGCAACAATTTCCTGAATATCCTTCCCATTACCCTCCATTGCAACCCCACTGCCAAAAAATGTCCCTGAACTTAAAACAGTTCTACTGCACCCTTCAATTAAGCCAGGAGCATTTAGCGGAAGAGTTCACCAGACAAGAACAAGCAGGAGACAAGGGTGACTGACAGTTTACCAGTTGCCAGGGCAGGGCTCAGAACCTGACTTCTACTCTCATTCAGACTAGTTTGGTAGCGTACACAGTTAAAGGAGTCCAGGAATTCAAAGAGGTTAAGGAATAACCTCCCAAAAGACGACCATTGGGAAGGGAAAAGTGGAATTCAGATCCATTTAATCTGGCACAAAGGCCCTGCTTTGCTGTCTCTATCTTGATAAATAAAAAAACTTGAAATATTGAAAGTAAAAACACATATTATGGTTTAGACAGGAAGTGACCCCCAATGACTCATGTCTTAAAGGTTTGGTACCCATGTTCAGAGATGGGGATTTGGGGAAGTGGCTGGATCATGAGGGTTCTGACCTCATCAGTGGATTAATGACTGATAGCTGAATAGACTACAGGGAGCTAGTGAAAGCTATGGGAGGCCAGACCTGGTGGAAGGGAGTAGATCCTTGGGGGAATGCCCACCTGCTTCTTCCTTCTCTTTGCATCTTGGCTGCCATAAGCTGACAGCTGTCCTCTGCCTCACCTCAGGTCCAAAGTAAGGAAGCCAGCCAGGCATGGTCTGAAACCTCCGAAATCATGAACCAAAGCAAACCTTTCCTCTTTTCAGTTGTGTTTCTCAGGCATTTGACACAGGGACACAAAGATGACTAATACAAATTTCCCTACCTAATATACAAACAGCTGACTTTTTGGAGGAAATGTGTTGTCTGTATGTTTTCATCTTATTACCCATTTTATAAAACTACATCTAAAAAGAAGGGAGGAAACCTATTATTGTATTGTCCAATTTTTCATTCAGAAAATATGATGATTTGAGAACTTTTGAAGTCATTTCTCCCCTTGGATGATGTTTAGGAATGTTTTCTGAATAACTGGAATCACAGCAACCCTTGGGATAATAATGTGTCCTTCTGATGCAGTTTCCCAAAGCTAATTCAGACAATCAGTATCAAGATTTCATGACAATAATGACTCAGTCAACTAAAGTTTACTTTGCCAGTTTGGTAAAACAACAGGAAAGATATAAGATAAAGGTTGCTAAAGAATAAATCTGGGGGACATTAAGAAAAAGGCTTTTATAACAGGACATCTTTTTATTTTTATTTATTTATTTTTGTACCAAGGATTAAACCCAGGGGAACTTAACCACTGAGCCACATCCCTAGTCTTTTTAATTTTGTTCTTTATTTTTAAGACAGGGTCTTACTAAGTTACTCAGGGCCTTGCTAAGTTGCAGAGGCTGACTTTGAACTGTGATCCTCTTGCCTCTGCCTCTTGAGTTGCTGGGATTACAGGTATGCACCACTATGCCCAGCATAATAGGACATTTTAATCATAGTGTTTTGTTTACAAAAATATTTCCGTTTTTAAAACAACCACTCTAAGTGAGCCAGACATAATAAAAATTCACTAAAACTGGGTTTTAACACCTCTATTCCAAGGAAGCCAAGTGGGCGTATCAAGCTTCCACCATACTCAGAACAAGCAAACAAAGAAAAACAAAATTTGTGGTCTTAAGTGAAGCGTAAGCCAAGAAAATAAAGATCAAGAGGCAGACTTGTGCCTATCTGAGGATCCACAAGTAGCATGAATATTCAAACGGAGAACCTTGGTTACAGCCTGGTTCTCCCTTTCTAAGACAAATAGCATCAAGTGCTGAAACACTTTCAATTCCAATGTAACCTAACGGGGGTTAGAGCACTGGCTCAGCAGTTGGAGCACTTGCCTGGCATGTGTGAGGACCCAGGTTCAAACCCCAGCACCACAAACATAACACAAAATGATTTTGTGATTTGGAGAAAAGAGACGCCAGATGAAAAACTAAATAAAATTGATTCTCTCTTTGTCTCTCACTCTGTCCCTCTCTTTAAAAAAAGACAAGAGGGGCTAGAGCAGTGGCTCAGTGGTTACAGCACTCGCCTGGTATGCACGAGTGCGCGAGTTCAAACCCCGGCACCACGTACACAATGAAGTGTCCAGGTAATGAAAGTCACATGAAAAAATAATAAAGACTGCTTCTCTCTTTCTCTCTCTCTCACTGTCCCCTTAAAAAAGAAAAGAAATATAATGTAACTACGTATCTTTTTAAAATCTGCCACAAAAAGTTGACCAATGACCAGAACCTAGAGGGTGCCTATGTGAGTGCATGCGTCTTGTGCATATGCACCTACACAGGTACACTAGTGGCTAAAATATATCTAAAGAGACAGCTCTCTGACAGGGACAGCTCCCAGTGGAAGACATTTATATTTTTAGCAACTGCCTTCTGGCATCAGAAGCAAGACACACATCTTCCCAAGTGTCATCCACCAAACCAAGAAAATGTGATACTAATTTAAATCTCCCAGAGACGAATCCTTGATTTGTTCTGGCAATAAGAATCCTATTCTGCCCAGAGCTAAGAACTTTTCCATTATTTTTCAATTTATAGAATATATTTATTCCTGAAGAAATCATTTTTGTCTTTGAAATAAGTTAAATTCAGATACTATTAATCTGACATAGAAAATCTCAGATGGCTCTTTTATCTCAAGCAATATCATTTACATTAAACTTGGCACTAGAAAAGAAAAAGGGTAATTTTATTTTGAGTGTGTGAGAAAGGGAAAGGTAGTGGATTTTGGTCTGTCTGCAGTAATTGTGAATTCCTGCTCCTACTCCTTTGAGGTCCCACGGAAGCTTACATGATCCCCTAACACCTCTGCAGAGACTGGTCCTCAGTCATATACAAATATTTGACAAAGCAACTGGTGCTAGAATGATTTAACCACAAATTCTAAACTAACTGTATTTAACAGAAAGTAAAGAGTAGGTATAAAGGTATTTCTAAATGCTTGGGTCTCCTGAATATGACTTCTTGTGTATTAGTTTCCTTGATTTCAAATGACTCTGAGGAGAGAAAGAAAATGAACTATATGTGTTGGCAGAAGTTCACCTAAGCCAAACAAAGGGTGGGAGTGCAATAGTACCATCCCATTGCAGTGGCAGCCCTAGAGAATGGCCTAAGGCAATCATTAGTGATGCTAACAAATATCAATCATAAAAATGTTAAAAATGAGCGCCAAACTTTTGTCATATGTGGTGAAATAACTGAGTCAGGATGGTGATTAGAGAAGCTGCATCTGATAGTACATTTATATTCTAAGGTAGGGGATTATGTGTGTGGTAGATACAATTAGGATACTCAGTGAAAGAGAAACATCTCTCAGTTCCTCTTTACCCTTTAAGTTCAGAGAGTTGATCTTTAATTCATTGGAGAAGACTAGCAATCATCATCTGAGTACCTACTATGCAACTGCCATCCACAGTCTTATCTCACCTGATGACTTTCAGGAATCACCAGGATCCCTGGTGGAGGCTCCTTCTGTGCTGGGTGACCTGCTTTGCTCCTGCCACTGCAGACACCCACACTGTTGCAGACTCCGAACCACAGCAAGGCTCAGAAGATCAAGGGACCAGTCGCAGCAGCCTTTTTAACTTTGGGAAAACCCAATGCTCACTTCACTCAAACATCGCAAAGTGGTGCCATGACCCTTTAGCTCTTGGCTCACCAATTCAAAGAGCCACATCACATACAGCCCTTCAGCTGCCCACGGCATGATTCTGTGTCTAGTTCCTTTCCAGGTCCCCCCAAGCGGAAGACAGTTCTGGCAGGGAGTCCAGGCAAGATTACTATAATATTCAGCCTTTGTCCCTTCTTTTGCTATCTCTTATTGTAGAATGAGGCACACAGGTCTCAGAAATTAAGTACTTCAGCATATGCTGGACTTGAGACCTGTACTCAAAAAGTACCTGCAGGACCCCAGGTCTGCTTAATCTAGCCCAGAAATCTCCATTTCAAAGATGAAGAAACTGAGGTTCAAAAAAAGTAAAGCAGCCTCTCCCTTCCTCAGAGAGCAGTGGAAGACCTGGTACGAACTTGACTCAAACATGATGCCTCCTGCCTTAGTAAACGTACTGACCACCTAACTAGAACAGAAACGCACATCACTGAAGCCAGGTTCCATCCCCTAATTAATGGTGTGAGTACACATACACACCATACTTTGTGATTGTCATCTGCAAAATAAAGGAAGCCAGGATCGACTGGTGTTTTCTAGTGCACCTTTCAGCTCTGAGATAGTCATGAGTCTTGGTATAATTGTGTTTGTGTTAATATGCACGTATGTATCATACATATGAACACAGGACATCTATATACAGTAACAAGTTACAATTAGATATTGTTTCAACCACACATTCTGCCTTATCCTCCTAGCGACCATGTTTTCCTAATCTCAAAACAGGGAGAGAGACAATGTCTCATCAGTGCAGCTCCTGAGAATCACGGTGCCCCTTTGACTTCTCTCCTAACAGTGCAAAGCAAGAAGTGGTCATGTACTTTATATCAACTCATTAAATTCCTTGAAGGAAACGGCCAATCCAAGGAAAGACTGACTGCGGGGGACGGAACACATCTCAGGAAGCACAAGTTAAAGGTGACAGTCTGTCCGAATCTGGGGTCCCCCGCTGCCAGGGGCACCCAGTGGGCAGGGCAAGGCATGCCATTCTCTGAACAAGCTTGGCTCCAAGCCCACGTTTGAGGAGCAGGAACCTACACGCCCAGTTTGCACAGTCTACGTGAGCAACTCTGAAAACGTGCGACGCTGGGCGTGAGGTCAAAACTTGGCTCTTGTCCCGGAGCGCACGTGGCCCAGGAGGGAGTGGAAATGAAGAAGCAGAAAAGAGTGGGTCCCTCTCAGCCCGCCCAACCCTCCGGCCGCCGCCCTGGGCTCCGGCGCTAGGACCCCGCGCGCCCCGCGCACTTCCTCCCGCCGCCGCCTACCTGGCGAAGCAGCAGTCGCAGTGGTTGCCCCGCTCGTTGACCGTGAGCACGTAGGCGTAGGCCGGGCAGGAGAAGAGCAAATCCCCCACCTGGAAGGGCTGCAGGGCCCGCAGCCCCCTGCCTTTGCCCGGGCTGCAGAACCGCTCCAGGCCGCCGAGGCCCTCCGCCCTCATGGTAGCAGCGGGCGCGCGCGGAGGGGCGCCGGCGCCGCTCTGCCCGAGCTGCGGCTCCCCGCGAGCTGTTATTGGAGACGCGTCACCCTGAGCCGCGGGGGGCGGGGTGGGAAGCCGCCCGAGTCGCGGCGGCGGCCGCCAGCGCCCCGGAAGGGACGGCGGCCCCGCCCGGGCCTCGCGCGCCCCGGGGGAGGGGCAGCCCCGGCGCCCGCCCGCCCCGCGCGACCCCCGCGCCCGCCCGCACTCGCCACGCCGCTTCCGGCGCGGCCCAGCGCCGCCGCGGCGGGAGGGCGGGAGGCGGGTGCGCACGGGCGGCGACCCCCGAGGGACCGAGGGCGGCGGGCTAGGGCAGGTGTCCGCCGCGCCCGGGGCCTGGCCCAACGGATGCCGCGCGCCTGCCAACTGGAAGGGGGCCAAGACCTCTCCCAACACTGTTCTTACGTCTCCGTCAAAGACCCTGGAAGGACGGCACCGGGAGCACCGAAGAGGAACTGGCAGGGGGGGAACAGGGAAAGTTTGGTCCGAGGGCCACGAGGGCTTCCCCAAGGTTTTAAACCGTCTGAGGCCTGAAAGGGAGAGCGGTGTGCCCTCTGCCCCTCTGGTGGAAGTTAATTGTATGGACGGAAGAGGAAGTGCGCGGGGCAGCCGCACTCTCGAGTGCCGCAGAGGACGCGGGACACAACCTTGCCTTCAAGGAACTTGGACTCTTGGCGCCAGTGCCGCTGCAGTGGCCTGAACACTGCACCAAAATCTGCTGTGGTTTTGGTGGGCTTGACCTCCCACCAGCTGTGCTCTTAGAAATGTCAATTAGGTTATGAGTCACAGAAGATTTAAAACACTTAAAGCTGGTGCACAGTGCTTAACATATAAGCCCTGTACACATGCACGCTGTTGTTATTCACACGGGAAGGAATACAGTGTGCCACAACAGCATAAAGGCTGAAATTGATGTGCGTGCTTTTTTTTATGAGTGAAGAGATAGCAGAAGACATCACAAACTATGATCACAAATTGTACTATCCCTTGTGTACAGATTAATCTAGCAAAGGGAAAGATGAATATGGTTTGGAGTTTATCATATCAGTGGAATTTCTGGAATCTCAATAAAATTCCTTTGTTAATGACAAAAGCCTCTAACCCTCCTTCAGTGAAAAGACTTTATGGGTATGATTTCATTTATGCATTTTTAAAAGCGTTGATTGATTTGTGGTCCAGTCACTGAGAAAGAAAGAAGGATCAAAAGTAGCTCTGACACACTCAAAAGTCAATAATTACCATTAGTTATTGAGTCTTATGGGCCAGGCATTGTGCTAAGTCATTAAACTCATTTCAGTTAATCCTTAAAACAATTGGGTGAGTCAGGTCTTTTGTCACCCATTTCCAAAATTAGAAAACTAAGACTCAGAAATGGTTTCTGAGCCTATACAATTAAATTGATTTCAAGTTCACTTTCAATTTGAAGCCATTCTTCTAACCTCACTTTACAGACAAATAACTCATTGGAACAAGTAGTATTAAGTGGCTATGCAACGTGTTCTATCAGAATACAGGTACTGGGTGGCAAATTCATTCTGGGAGATATTCAGGAAGGCACTACATTCAAGTGACATTTGTTTGGGCTCAGCCTCAGAGATGGACAGAACTCTGAGAGTGGAGGAAAGGAGAAGAGTGTTCTGGGCAGAGAACTACGTGCAAAGACAGGTGCCCAAGAAAACAAGAGTGTGTAGTTGGAGGTCCACTGAGCAGTTCTTAGTAGAGAATGGACTCTCAAGAGGATAGGAGGTGAGGAAGGAACAGTGGAAAGGCATCTTCCCCAAAGGTGAGTTTCATTCCAGAGGCCACATGGAGCTATTGAAGGTGCTTGAATGAGAGTTAACGTGATCAGTGTTTTAGACTGCTTTCTGCTGGCAGCATTGCAGATGGACTAGAAGGGGAGAGATTGAAACAGGACCACCAGTTAAGAAAGTCTTATGCAAATTTCCATTGATTGGAAGAAGTATGAAAGACTAGAAGACAAAATGATTGGAACAGAGTTGGAAGGTGAGTGTTGTTCAAGTTAGAAGTTCTTTTTGGCCAGGTGTTATAGTTTGGACATAATTTGTCCCCAACAAAACTCATATTGAAATTTGACTCAACATGGCAGTGTTGGGAAGTGGGGCCTTTGGGGACATGATTAGGTCATAGGGGTGCAGCCTTCAGGAATGGATTATGTCCCTGGGAAGTGAGTTAGGTCTCTGAGGAATGTGTTAGTTCTTGAGCAAGCAAGTTCTTATTAAGTGGGCCTGGATTTCCCTTGGTCTCCCTCACCATATGACTTCCACATATGCTGCCCTTTTGTTTTTCTGCCATATATGGAACAGTATGTGACCCTCACCAGAGGCTGAACAAGATGCTGGTACCAATTCTCTTGGACCTCTAGAAATGTGAGCTAATTAAACCTCTTTTCTTTATAAATTACCAAGTTTAAGTTATTTGGTTACCGTAACAGAACAGACTATCATCAGGCTATCAGAGTTTTCTCTGAGCAATAAAAAAATCTCTGTTAGGTTCCACACTACTATGCTAAATGACTTTACTCCACACTACCTGAGTCCACTGTGACACTTTTGTTTTATTACTGGTGGAAAGTATATGTAAAGGAAAGCGTTTTCTCAAATCTTAGAAGTTTCTGAATAAACATCTGCTTGGGCAAAGTCTTGGATACACACTTGGATGATACAGTTTTGTTTTGATTTTTTAACATCCACACTTCTGAGGGCCGTAACCAGCCCAAAGATGAAAAATCTGACGTAGAAGTCAACGAACAAGAGACAATTATACTACAATAGAAAATTTAGTGTTTCAAGGATTAATTGTGCAAAGTGATCTATTTGTTCACTTTTTTCCCCCCATTGCGAATAAGTTTGTCTCTTTCATTGAGGAAGATTACAACAGCTAAGGAAAAAAGAAATAGCATAGCAAGGGAGTTGTCTTTCCAGGTGAGTGGTGGGTGCAGAAGACTAATCCTGTGGGTGGAGGTGACCATCATATGAGAACACTGGAAAAGAAGCAGCTTCATTTCACAAAAATCCCTGTGCTGAACTTAAGTGACTCGAGATGGAGAAATGGTCAGTGAAGCAATAGCCACGAATTCAGGGGCTTAAATGACAAAGAAAACTGTGTTTAAAATAAACAGCCAAGGAATGGCAACCAACCAGCTGGAGCAACCGATGACAGCACTCTTCCTGCAGCTCAGGCTTGTCATTGCCACTCAGCATTCTCACATTCCGTGAGAAGAAGCCTTTGCACTGCCAGGACCCGTCCGCATTTTCCACTCCATTCTTACCATGACTTGGAGAGGAGATTGACATTGCTTTGCCTGAAATGCTGAAGAAGTGATAGCAGGTTGAAGGTCCCCTTTGCTTGATTTCTGTAGCCTGGAAGCTGATCTAATTCATGAGTAAAATATCCTTCCAAACTCGGATTAGCACATGAAAGAAATAGCTCTGGCCCAGGGAAATAAAGCCTTAGCAAAGAAGGAATACCAATGAACACAGACAAGGGACCTCCACCCACGCTTCTATGCTTCCGCAAGCATTTCATTTGTTGAGTACCTATTATGTACTTAACCTACATCGACCCTGGCCATATAAAGGTGAAAAGGTCAGTACGCACATGAACAGTTACGAAATAGCTGAATAAGGTACTAAAAGACGTCAGGTCCTTATACCTGGAACCTGTAAATATTGCATTGTATGATTTGAAATTCTCTTATGGATGTGTTAAATTAAGGGCCGGAGATAGTAGGAGGATCCTGGCCCCTCTAGGTGGGCCCTCAATGATCACAAGGCTCCACATGAGAAGGACAAAAGGGGATTGGACATGGGCAGAAGAGGAGGTAGCAATGTGACCACAGACACAGAGATTGCATTGGCATGCCTATAAGCCAAAGGATTCCAGTAGCCACCAGAAGCTGTAAGAGGAAAGGAACAGATATTCCCCGGAACCTCTGGAAGCCCTGCTGACAACTTTATCCCTGCTCAGTGATGTTGAGTTCAGACTTCATTTCCGTTGTTGTAAGCCATCCCTTCTGTGGTAATTTGTCAGAGAAGCCACAGAAAACTAATACAATTTATAAAACAATAAAATTTTAATACAGGGCTGAACAAAGTACCATTGAATGCTTCACAGAGGACCTGACATTTAAGCTCCTTCTAGAAGGAAGAGTAAAGATTGAGCAAGGGAAAGAAGGCCCCTAAAATGGGTTTAAGACAATAAAGGTGCAAATTCGCTGGAGTAGGAGATAATTTGATAATCTGGGGAATGGTTTTCTTTTATTTAACAAATGTTTAGAGAGCTCTGGCTATGTAACAGGTGCACCTTTGAAACATATTCTCATTTAATCCTCTTAAATCATTTGTCCAGGCAGTCATTTGTCTGGTAATGAGTCCATGCCCTGGACCATGCCACTGTGCTGCCTGCTACTGAGCCAGAGCCACAGCCCTGGGTTAGGGCTATCTGAATGAAGAGAGCTGGACAGAAGTGGCCCTGTGCTACATGTGGCCCTGTAGTCACCATGGAGTCAGAGAAGAATTTTGGCTGACATGATCAGATTTTTGCTTTGAAAATGTTATTTGCATGGCTGAATAAAGACTAATCTAGAAGGGGCTGAGACGGGAGAGAACTAAGAAGTACTATGCACTCACCAGAGGAGGTGTCACTGGCATGAACGAGGGCAGTGACCGTGGTGGTGATGGGAAGAAGGGATATGGCTTGGAGGAACTTTTCATTAGTAAGATCTGGGTTTTGGGATGGGTGAAGGGAAAGGAGAAGGGAGAATGTAAGTCATAAATAACATGCAGGAGGGGGGGTTAGGGTTTAGCTCAGTGGTAGAGTATTTGCCTAGCATGTCTTGAACTTGGAATTGCCAGCCTCCAGAACTGGTGTTTTGTTATAGCAGCCGAAACAGACTAAGACACCATCCAAGAGTGCCATTGGGGATGAGAACAAGAGACATGCAGGGATCTGTGTCAACTGATTACCAAGGACTAGACATTCATACCCCGCCAAATATTCCTTAGCATCATGGAACCACCCAAATGCAAGAGACGCAGAAATTGACTTGGATGATGACTTTACTACCTGGAGAAAGTGAGGTCTCCTAATGAAAACTGTCAGAGTTTCTTAAATATATCAGTTTGTAGATGTGCTTCATCTGGATGGTCTGTCCCTATCCCTTATGCCTCAGTTACTGCTATCAAATACTCAGTTACTGCTGTCTTAAAATAACTGCTGTAATAATGTCCCTTTCTACAAAAGACCTTCCAGTTACCCTTCACTGTCTTCCTCTTCAAGGACAAGCTCTTCTTTCTGGCTTTAAAACCTCAACTTCTGTCTTACTTAGGTTGAGTCCTAGCTGTTCTGAGACACTATCTGCAACATTTCCTCCCATAATCATCTATCTCTACTTCCTAAGGTAAGTCTTTTTTGTGCATGTAATCTGCAATTTTATAGATATAGTAAACATCAACTTGTTGGGTATGTGTGTGTGTGTGTGTATATATATATATATGTATGTATAGTCTATCCACCTGTCTACCTATCCATGTTAGTTAAAAAAATCTTTAAAGGAAAATGTCATGTGTTATATTTATTTCACAGTATTCTCAGTGGATAGAATGAAATTTGTCACTTAAACTTAAGTTCCACAGTATTTTCTGAATGACTGACTAAAGTACTGAAATGACTAATAAAGTTTTGTTGTCTGTTTTTGTTTTTGTTGCCCAGGATCAAACCCAGGTGCGCTTAAACACTGAGTCACATCCCCAGCCCTTTTTATTTTTTATTTTGAGACAGGGTACGTTGCTTCAGGTCTCACTAAGTTGCTGAGGCTGGCTTTGAATTTGTGATCCTCCTGCTTCCGCATCCTGAGCCACTGGAGCTAATAAAGTTTTGGTGGGAGGTGGCCTTTTCATTTTAAGAGTATGTTACAGGGCATACTCTTGTTGTTGCTCCTAGACTTTATTACATCACTTTCAAAGAATGAGTAACGATGAGCACTCCCTGCTGGTTGGACACGGGGTAACAGGCTGCCCCAGGGAGAGAACATGAACTCTGCTGGCTGCCCCCTGCTCTAAGAAATCCATTACCAATGGGAGTAGGTGAAGGCAACAGCAATTCAAAAAGCATCACCCACAAATCTATGAGGAGTTTAAAGAGAACATTATCTTTATTGATCAGAATCTTTATTCTGAGGTAATTACAGCTATAAAAATGATGAGAATGATTATTGTTTTTGAGGGGTCTATTGTTTTTCCCAATCTCAATCGGAAGTGTGCCCTTGGAATGCCTATCAATCCAGAGGGCCAAAGGCACCCATACCATACTGTGTTATCCCTCAGGCAAGCAGAGACGTGGACTTGAGCAGAACTAGGTCTTTGCTTCAGACTGAACTGCAGCAAGAGCAGAGTGCCCTCATGCATTATTCACAATCCTAACACCAGCATCTCCTGCACTGCAGAGTTTTACCAGGCATCGAATCAGCCCAGCAGAAACTATTTATACCAGTGGGAGGAGTAAGAAAGACAGAGAAATAGAACATAAGAAACTGAGGAGGGGCAGAGTGATCAGTTCCTAAACTGCCAGACATATGCTCTCATATTTGCGGGGGAAAGAAGGGGAAATGTTAAGCTGACTTTGTCCTCATGACTCAGGCAATAACAAAGTTCTGATCACATACTAAAAACTGAATGAAAAGGCAACAAAGATGAGAAAAGGCCTCCTTGCTGACATGCGTGATCCTGGTCTCTTGATCTCCAGTTGTACATTTAAAAATTTGTCTCCCTGGGAAGTCTCATTACTTTTTTTATCCATAAAAAAGTATTAAATTAAGTTCAAGGGTCTTGCACACTTCTCTTTTGGAGAGAACAATGACAGAGTTCTGATTTTGGGGTGAGTGTCATGCAAGTGGCTGGAGGAGGGGTGCTGGCTACAGAATTTGACTTTGTTCCCAAAGGCTTATGACCTTGAGTAATTCACAAGAAGCCAGATTATCCATGTTCTATCCCTCTGTAGGGCAAACACTTGGACTTCATGGGAGGGCAGAAAACTTGCATAGAAGTAAGAGGCAAGGCAGGATGTTCAAAGTTAGAAAGCCTTATTTTAAAAACCTCTTTTGTAGCTTTAATCTTAACATAGAATTTAATGTATCATTATGATTTATTTCTGTTATATGAGGGAAGAAAAATATAGGAGGAAAAAACCGATAGCTGTGAGTTAAGCAAGAATCCATATAAAAACTGAACATGGCCCTGGTACTGTGACTCATGCTTGGAATCCCAGTGACTCAGGAGGCTGAAGCAGGAGGATGGCATGTTCCAGGACAGCCTCAGCAGCTTAATAAGACCCTTTCTCAAGATAGGAAATGTTGGAGATTGAAGAATCTCTGGATTCATTTCCAAAGAAGTATGAGGGGGTGGGGGAGGAGGACGGGGACAAAAAACATCCACTGTCAAATGTTGATACAGAGAGAGAAAGAGAAGGACAGTGAGAAAGAGAGAAAGACAGAATCAATTTTATTTAGTGTTTCATGGACTTTTGTTGCGTGGACACTTCATTCTGTACATGGTGCTGTGTTTGAACCTGTGTACTAGCGCGTGCAAAGCAAGGGCCGTAACTGCTGAGCCACCACTCCAGCCCAGAATATCATCATCTTAACTAGGAACTGTTGTGACACTTATAAAAAATTTTTTTAAACTTAATTTTCTTTCTTATTAAAGGTTAAGAATTAGTTACTTTAAGTGTTTATTTTTTTGGCAAATCATTAAATTTATTATTTCTTAAGCTGGAAAAAGAGGATTTATTTTTTGCTTGATAACGAATGAATTTCTAAAACATTATCCTTAAATAGAGCTAATTTAAGACCTAAATGATTATTTGAATTGCTTTGGAAAGCCTTCAAAAGTCAAATAGGTATTTTATCTGGACACATTCTGAAGGCTAGCTTTTATAAAATTGAAAGAATTAAGACACTTATTTCAGTGGCTTGAAATAGAGCACTTTATAACTGATGATGCTTTCTTGGATCAATGACTAATATCTGACTACGGTAAACTGCATCTCTCTTTTTCAGCATTTAATAAATTGAAATCAGACAAATTAAAAACTGAATAAAAATAGATTAAGTGGAAAATATATAGAAAATAACAAGTGTAGCTTTCAGGTTCAAAAGAAAAAACAACTGAAAAATTTGTCTCCTTGTTATTTAATCACATTGATTTAACAGTATAACATATGCTCTTGAGTACTGTAGAGGACCCCAGATTAAATAAAGGCCAAACATTGTCCTCTAGGAACGTAGAACCTAGAAGAGGAAACATGACATATACTTAGAAAGCTATCAAAATCGACCAGCCTGCAACTTCCTGAGGTCAAGAATGTTTGTTTTTCTTACTGCTGTTGCCCCAGGCAATCCCTGACACAGGTAGGTGCTCCGTAAATATTCCTTGGTGGAATGAATAATACAGAAGCAGATCATGTTCAGTCATATGAGAATTGTTAAAAAAAAAAAATTGGTAGTAGTAGGGACAAGTAACTTCCAGCATCACTGAAATTATATTTTTAACTTGCATATAATTGTGGTGACACTCTGGCCATAAACAGAATATCCTGGGCATTGCTATTATTTTTCAAATCCATCAGCTGCTCTGCCATCCTCTTCATGTAACATCATGGACACAGTTCTTAACACATTGGGCCTCAAAGGAGTGAGGAAGTCGGGTTAGAGGAGTGTTTGTGGGCTCAAATATGCAAGATCCTTTTAGGTGGCAGAATCATTAAATGTATACAGCTAGCCCAATGAACCTCTGATTCCACAGATATCCTTATGAGAGAGACTTAACAGGAAAACATATTAAGTAAATAAGGTTAGAGGTGTTATGCATATGTGAAAATTGTGAAGGTAAGACAGGAATGCCTGCAATCTGGGGAACCAGGAGAAGGAAGGCAAAATTGTCTTTGCTCCACCACAATACAGTGTAACCTAGTTCACATTCTTAAAACCTCTGATTGTCTATCAACAGCTTTCTGGATACTTGATAAATATACATAGTGTCTATTTGTCCAGTGGCAACTATGGCAACCTTAACCCCCAAAGGGTGTTTTCTTTCTCTCTCTTCTTTCTTTCTTTCTTTTTTGTATTGGAGATGGAATTCAGGGGTTCTCTCCCACTGAGCTATATCCCCAACCCTTTTTATTTTTTATGTTGAGAGAAGAGTCTCACTAAGTTGCCCAGACTGGTTGGGAACTTTAGATCCTCCTGACTCAGCCTCCCAAGTAGCTGTGATTACAAGTGTGTACCACCATGTCTGGTTCTTGGACTGTTTACTTACAAGGACTTCTTTACTAAACAATTGTGCCACTTAAAAATGGTGCCAGTGCCTGCTAAAGGTTTCGTGGCATCTGTAGCAAAATGAGGAAATAAGAGCAATATGCAACTCATTTTACAGGGCTTTAAAAAATCTGAAATCAAAACATTTTCAAACGTTAGAATGTCTTTTCTTTTTAAATGACGGAGGCTGTAGATGGCTTCCTTTTCAATGTTCTAGACGAAGTAAAAGTTGATCACCCTCTGAGGAACTCACCTCCTTTTAAAAAGCATTATACTAGCGTCTGGATTTTAGAGGCATGTGTGTTAGTCAGCTTTGCATCACTGTGATCAAAATGCCTGACAAAAACAACTTAGAGGAGGAAAAGTTTATTTTGGTTCATAATTTCAGAGGTCTTAATCCATGGCCAGTCAACTCCATTGCTGTAGGCCTGAGGGGAGGCAGAACATCACGGTAGAAGGGGAAGGGGAAGGAAAGCAGCCAGGAAGCTGAGAGAGAGAAGAGGGTGGTAGAGAAGATAGACCCTTGCAGGGCAGGACCCCAGTATGCCACTTCCTCCAGCTAGGTCCCACCTCCCAGCAGTTCATTCATCCACTGACGCTTCGGAGCCCCCTGCTCCTCTCACTCCCCTAAAGCCCCACCTCTGAACAGGTGAGACTTTGGGAGACATCCAAATCCTAAGCAGAACAGCATGGTGGTTTCAGACGGCAACACAGGATTATTACAGAGACTCCTAAGAGTTATTCCTTAACACAGGTTATTACTTCTTCAAATAAGCTTATGCTAAATGTTCAAAGCGTGGACTCTTGATTTCTTTCAGTCTTGGTCATGGACTCTGCTGCATGTTTACATCATTTAATCCACCAGACTACTACATATCGAGAAGTAGAGGCCCTCACACAATTAAACAGAAAACACTGATTTCTCTCCTTATCACAATTTCACTGGTTTTGGAAAACAGATTCGGTTATCTTTGATACCAGTATTATTAATACTATCAATATTAATCAAATATTTAATGATGCAGTTTAATTTATTCCTGCTTTTTCCTTTCACCTTAAATGATTTATTTTTATTACTCAGAATATTAAGGAAACTAGCTATGGCAAAAATTTACAAGACTGCTGATTTTATTGATCTATAAACAATGTAAATAAATTTTATAAAGTTTAAAAAACAAATATAAACCCAGTGATTACCAAGATAAAATTTTTGTTGTAGACTTTTCTGTTTCTTCACGCGCAATACATATTGTATAACAAAAAATAAATTATATTATGCATGGTGTTCTATAACCTACTTTTTCAATTTCAGAACAGTTTGTAAATCTCTTTCCATTACATTAAATATTTTTCTACATCATTTTAATGGCTTGTATTATGATATTCTATAATATACTGTCATCTATTTAATTATGTCATTGGTGTTGGATACTGTTGATGCTTATTTTTTCTTCATTTTAGTGTTTAAATGAGCATCTTTGTCAATTTAAATCTTTATTTACATTCTTTTTAAAATTTTTTTGTACTAGGGATTGAATCCAGACACTTAACCGCTGAGCTACATTTACTATATCCCCAGCCCTTTTTATTTTTTATTTTGAAACAGGGTCTCACTAAGCTGTTTAGGGTCTAGGTTACTGAGGCTGGCCTTGAACTTGCAGTTCAACTCTGGCCTCCAGAGTTGCTGGGGTTACAGGCATGAGTAAGCCACTGAGTCTGGCTTATTTACATTCTTGAATGATTTATTAGGAATTGCTAGGTAAATTACATACAAATTGATAAAACTTGATATATTGTATGGACCTGATATAAAGATGTATTAGTTATTTGCATATGTATTTATTATGTTTAAAGTACATGACAGACAAAAGGATTTAACTCATTGTTTATCACTCCCTGCATTTCATTTCCAAAAAATTCATCATAGCTAATATGAGACATCATAGATAAAATCATCAAACTTTTGATAATGGGATCCTACACATCATCTAGTCCAAAAACTTCATTCTAGAAGTGAGGATATTGAGGCCAAGGTGGTTATACATGCAGTAGGCAGAACCAATACAATCTTGGGCTTCAGTGCATTCTTCCAAGTTGTTCATTAGAACTCCAGGTAACACTTGAGAGGTTAAATAGATGCAAAGAGGTTAAATAGACTCTAATATGTTATTTTCACTGTTAATTTCATTGCTGCTGTTAACAAGGCAGAATATTTTAAAATCATTTTTGTTTAAAATGATTAGCTCAGAATAGCTTTCTAAAAAGCTTGGTTTATTAATCTGAAGTTATACCAGTAGCCACTGAGTGCTGTGTAATTTCATTAAATGCTGCTTATATTTATTTTTTTAATGGAAATAGCTTTATTGCTTTTTCAAAATAAGTAAGACATATCCCTTGTAAAAATAATAATAAACAATAAAAATATAAAATACAAAGTGAGTCACATATAACCTACCAAACAATTACCATTTGTTTTTTGGTGTTTATTTTGATGTCATCTTTTACATATGTATTTGCACTTTATGTGATCTATTTAGAAAGATAGTTCGAAAAATTTCATACTATTATACAATCTGATTTTTCCTACATGTATTTAGATTTTTTTAAAGAAAGAGGGATAGTGAGATGGAGAGAAAAAATCAGTTTTATTTCGTTTTTCATGTGGTTTCTGTTGCTTCAATACTTTGCTGTGTACATGGTGCTGGGGCTTGAACCCACATCCTCACACATGCCAGGCAAGTGCTGTAATCACTGAGCCAGTACTCCAGCCCCTAATTGACATCTTTTAATGTCAATAAATATTAATCTACATCATAATTTGTAATGGCTACACAGTGTCTTATTGTACTATAATTTGTTTAATTCTCAGCTTATAGATGTTAGGATTGTTTGGGGGTTTTAATCAACTATTTTGGGTTTGGAGATTAATATTTTAATGGCTCTGATGATTTTTATAACAAAGAAAGTTGGCAATTTTGCTTAACTTTAGGTTTCTCAACCATTTTCTGGTTATGGAACTACCCTCCTTTTTAAACTAATATATTTTTATAGTCTCAGGAAAGAATTTGGAAAATGGTATTTTATTTTCTATCTTGTTCTAATTAAGTGTTTGCCAATACCTGTCATTTTCTGTGAACTCTGAAAAACTCCAGGAATTATTTAAAAAGAAATATGTGTTTGATACATTTCAGAGAATACATCCTTGTTATAAATTTCCAGGTTAACTTCCAAAGTAAGAAATGTTTTGGTTTGAATATTTTGATGGGATCACTTAACCGTTTTTATTGTAAATGATATTCGTATCATTAGAACAAAAGGGATATATGAACAGAGAAAGGAGAATTTGAGAGAGTTTTTGGCTATCAGTGGATTTGTTTGGGGGTGGGGTACCCAGCAGTGCATTCCCATGGGGAAAGAGAATGGACCAAGGAGGCAAGAGTCAGAAAAAGCAGAAATTATTTGGAGGAGTTACAGAGGGAGGTTATAAAGACAGCAATGAGTGAAATAATTAAAAGAAAACATTTGGTAGAAAGTATTGGTAGAAAAAGGATACAAAATCCTATTCATAAAACTAACCAGAAAAAAAAATAGAGGAAAAATACAATAATTATGTTTTGGATTGGGTTCTTTCCCTCCATCTTCTTTAATTATCATTTTCATTTTTATTTTTAAAATATATTATGAAATGGAAAAGAAAAGAACTACTAAAGGATCAGACAAAATTAGGAGAAGAGAGGCTTATAGAGGAGGAGGAAGACAGTGGTTGAGTCGAACAAAGGCAACAAATAGATTAAAGTGAACGGATGGAAGAGAGAGTATTCGTTTTGGCCTGGAGGAGATCATTAATGGCTCAAGTGCTGTCAAGTGGACAAAAGCCAGTCTGCAGTGGGGTCAGATGAGAGGACTAGGGAAGAATAATTTTTTTAGGACCTGGGAACGTAATAATTCACTTAACGGGTTCCCCCCAGCCACTATTACTTTAGTTCTGGTTTTATCATGTTGAGATTTTTCCTATATCATTTTTTTCCACGAGCTGATAAATGAAAACCTTAAAAAAAAAAAAGAAAGAAAAGAGAAGAAAAAAAATTCTATGAGTAAGTTTCTTTGCCCTTATTTTTGAACTGAAAAATAAAGAAATGGTAAATTCCCTTTTTGAGCCATCCTATGTGCTAGAAATGCTACCATATAGAAATCTTAATAATGTACCCTGTGCATGCCATTTAAAAACAGAAGAACTTGGTCGCCCAAGGTCATTTCAGATGCCTTTTTTCCTCAGTGATTTGTGTATATTTTATCTATAAAAGACAAATTATTATGAAAGGATATAAAATATAGGTTTAAGAAACTCAAAGAACAAAGTGCATTCTTTGCTCTTTGAATTTCTTAAAATTAAGTTCTTAAGACTCCTGCTGCTTACCTTCAAACAAGCCACCTTGAAACTACTCTATGATACCTGGTTAAAGGACGAACCAAAGAGTTTCACTTATTAAAAAAAAAAAAAAAAAGGAGGGGGGTGCATGGGAGAGAGAACATTCAAGTCTTCTAGTATCCATACTTATTAGTTAAATTGAATGCCTGTGGTGGGTCTCAGGGGAGCACACATAGCAGCCTCTTTCTATTACAACTCAGCTAGAAGCATTTATTCCCTTGTAATTAAGGCCAAGGGTGCAACAGGTGATGTGAATGGAAGCAATTATGTGGATTATTCTGCTCCTTCAACATTTCTCAAGAGTTTGTATATTTGTGATCTTTGTTTGAAGCCCTGTACAAGAGCTAATACTGTTTTAGACACTTCAGTTGTGCCATGATAATCCATCCTTTCCAACTTCTATGAAGTTAACGATTAAGTCCTAGGTGCCCAGAAATGGACCCCGAGATGAGGTTCAAAGGCCAAGGTAGTACCTGGAGATATCAGTAATGGGGACGGGGAGGTAAGACTGGGAAGAGGACTCAGCCAAGCAAGGGCCACTGTCTCTCAGGACAAAGTCCTTCAGGTAGTAGCTTGGGTCTGGTCCCACAAGGGCAACTCTGTATAGGCCAGAAAAGGAATGGGGCTTTCACTCCCCCGAACCGTCAGCGGCTGACAGCTTTCAGGGTAGCAAGGAAGGTGTGTGTGTTTGTGTGTGTGTGTGGGTACATGAAAGGAAAGCAATGAGTGGGACAGGCAGATACTATTATTTCCATATGATAGTAGAGGCCATAGAGTCTTGCTGAAGACCTCAAACCTCAGGGGAGTAGCTGGGATTTGGAATCCTGCAGTTTAATTCTAAAAACCATGTGCTTAACCACTCTGCCAGACTGGGTAAGATCCTATCTTTATTGCATGCTATAACATTATCAATATATTTTCTATAGTTTTTGATTTTATTGGGTTTCTTTTTCTTTTTCTTTTTGTGTACCAGGGATTGAACCTAGGGGTGCTTAACCATGAAGTCACATCACCAGCACCCTTTCATTTTTTATTTTAAGACAGGGTCTCGCTAGATTGCTAAAGCTGGCTTTGAGCTTGCAATCTTCCTGCCTCAGCCTCCCTCCCAAGTCCCTGGAATTACAGGTGTACATCACCATTCCGAGCTTTATTTGGTTTCTTAAAATGCTAGAAGTATGTCTGGTATGAAATCTGTTAATACTTTGTTGCACCATACTTCAGACAGGCAACCCCCAACAAAGGTAAGCTTAAACAGACTAAAAATCAGAACACTGGAGAATCTTGTAAAACGTAAACCCCCAACTCTAACTAATAGAAACTGCCCAGTCCAGGTAAAATTATGCAAAATGTGGTTTCGCAAGTCTTTCTTAATAAGGGGCATTCATGGTGGCACACCCCTGTGATCCCAGAGACTAGGAAGGCTGAGGAAAGAGGATCAGAAGTTTGAGGCCAGCCTGGACAACTTAGTGAGACCCTGTCTCAAAACAGAAAATAAGGACTGGGGATGTAGCTCGGTGTGGTAGAGCACCTCTGGGTTCAATCCCCACTACTGAAAAAAAAAAAAAGAAAAGAAAAGAGAGAGAAGGTTTGTGCATGGTGGTGGGTGCCCAGTTAAGCAGGCCCCTTATGTTTCTTAGGATGACTATGTTAGAATGCAAGAAGTAGTAACACAGCTTGCTTAAAAGAATCCCATAAATCCTTGCTGGTCCAGAAAAAAATGATGCCAGGGAGAGCAGGGGGGCTAAAAAGAGCAAGAGTGGTTTAAGAGAAAGACTTGGGAAATGAAGAAGTTTTCTTCCTGTGTGAAGAAGGCAAATGCTCCTTTTTTGCATGTAACTGTGAGGGTAATGCTTTGTGGGTACACTGAACCCTAATTGCTATATGCATCATGACTGTCAAGGTGAGGTAGAGTGGAGGAGGGAAGGGCTTGAATGCTACAAAAGATTTTCAGATTCTGGATCAAGCGAGCTGACATTTCTACACTGCTTACTAAGGGCAAGGCACTGCTGGAAATGTTTTACAGATATGAATTCCTTAAAGTCTTCCAACAATTCTATAAGGTAAGTGCTATTATTATTTCCATTTTCAGAAGAGGAAACAGAGGCACACAGCCACTGAGTTGTGGAGCTGTGATGTGAGCCCAGCTCATCTACCTTTAGATTTCATGCTGCTACCCATTGCCCTAGATCATCAGGAATGTAGAGAACATGCTGATAGCTTTACTAATTTCATTTGCAGTTTATTTCTGAATGTTGTGCTGTCTTTGAAAGAGACCTCCGTCCAAACTTTAGTTAGAGCTAAACTACAGAAAAACATTTGAGATATGACAGCAAGAAGTTTTTACAAAAGTTCTTAAAGTTGATATGAAGTTAAATGTGTTTGGAAACTTTAAAGAATAAGAGATGGCAGCCAGGCAGAGGAACTCTTTGTTCCGTATGGTAATGATGGTACTCTCTGCCCATGGGAGCTGGCACTGGCGGTATTTATATTACTAAATAGCTCTCAATACTCAGCTGCTTGCTAAGAATTAAATTGCTGGAACTAGACCTAGCAAGCCTCAGTTTGGATGAGGTGAACACATTAGTATGATATATATAGTCTTCAGAAACTGTTAAATGTAAGATTAACTTTATTACCAAAAAGATAACGTATGCTGGCATTACTTATGGTTACTTGCTTCATGTCCCCAAGTAAACAATCACAGACCAATTGAGTCTATTGAGTCAAGCTGACCTCCTGTCCTGTTTATGGTTTGTGGACAGGAGTGACGTACACGGTTACCCGCCAGAAGTGCTGTTGCCTCTGCTGCCCTCTAGAGGTCTATCAGACCAGGCAGAATTACTCAGAAGTTCCAAAGCCAATAATACGTTTTAATTAAAATTCCAATCCCGGCCACTGATGGTTATTGTGTACGCAAGGAAAATATAAAGCTTCTACCCTGTGTTTCTCACACTGCATCTCAGCCACTAAATAGAAATGTCAAAGTTGCCTTAAAACTATAAATAGAGCTAACACCTTCAAAGCATTTTCCAGATGCCAGGTACTATTCTAAGTGTATTACATTTATTAATCTATTCAATTTACACAACAGTCCTGAAAGATGTGATCATCTCCGTGTTATAAATAGTGGAGTAGAAACAGAAACTGCTAGGTACTTATTAGAGTTCATGAGTGGCAGAGCTGAATTTGAACCCAATTGCGTCGACAAAGTTTAGAAACATTTCACTTTGTGGCCTCTTTTGTAGCTATTAAGGTATGTGTTAAAACTTTCATTTTTAGGTAGAAGTTTTGCTAAAAATCGTTAACCTTAATCTTGTCATGAGGAAATAATTGGCCTGGACACTTTAAAAATATCAGTGATAGCCAGGCATGGTGGTGCATGCATATAATCCCAGCAGCTTTGGAGGCTGGGGCAGGAAGATGTTCAAAGCCAGCCTTAGCAAATTAGTGAGGCCCTCAGCAACTTAGCAAGACCTTATCTCAAAATTTGAAAAAATAAAGAAAAAAGGGCTGGGATGTGACTCAATGGTTAAGTGCTTCTGAGTTCAATACCCAGTATCAAGAGGGAAAAAAAAAGCTCGATGATATAATGGACGAAGAAAGAGGTGAAAGAAGATGAAGTAGAGGAGGAAGAGAAAAATATAATTATTTTAGAGCTGTGGTAACTAAATATAATTCATTTTCCATGATGGGATCCTAAGTATAAAAAATGAAGCTACAAACAACACTGAAAGTTTGGGAAATTTAGATTTGGACTATATATTAAATAATAATGGTAAATTTCTTGAGTATGCTCCTTTTTTGGTGATTCTAGAGGAGTGTGAGTATGTCGGTATTCAAAAGTGATACTTAAGGTGTTTAGGAGTAATGTTACGATATCAGCAAATTAGCATGGAAAAGTCCAGGGAAAAACATTTTAAAAAATTTTGAGAAAGAAGAAAGAGAAAGCAAATGTGGGAAAAAAATGGTAAAAATGGAGAAGCTGGGTAAAGGGGTGTGTGAGGTTCAGGATACTATTTTTAAAGCTTTTTTCCCCTAGATTTTAAATTCTTAGAGTAAAAAATGGAGGAAAAATAAGCTTCATCTCAAAATGAGAATCAGCCATAGATCCAGGCAATGGACCGGCCTGGACCACTCTGTGGAGACAAATGAGGGAAGTGTACTTTAAGTATCCAAGTTTCCGTCCAATAGGAAATAAATAATGCCAGGTATAAAGCCTTTTATCAAGTTTAGAAAGGCATAAGCTAGTCTTGCAATTATTCCATTTTTGTCATCTATAAAGAGGGCATATTTAGGGGTCTGCTTTTCCTATTTATTCAGCACTGGTGTTCTGTTCTTTCTCCGTTTTCTAGGTACTGAGCTAGATGCTGGGATACACCAGACCACATGGCACTTACCAGTAGCCCAGAAAAGCATTAGAAAGTGATCATTGCTTTTAAAAAATCAGAAAAAAGAGAGCATCAAAGTGAGAAATTGGACAGGTGGCAAAGTAAAAGGTTTGCCATTTCAAACAGGATACCCCAGGGAAGGAGTCAAATATGACCTCGTGGCACCTGGAAGAACGATCCTAAGGTGAGCACATGCCTGGAGGGTGGCTGGAGCAGAATAAGCAAGAGGGAAAGAGCAGAAGACATGAAATCAGGCTGGAAAGAGAGGATGGATTCATAGAGCTCCTGCTGAAAGCCTTCATTTCAATGTTGAATAACACAGGGTACCATTGGATGATTTTGAGCAGAGGAGTGACTTGATCAAACTTAATATAAAATAATAAATCTCAGGGGGACAAATATGGGATCAGCCTCTTCCATTAGGAGGCTGTTGCGACAAGCCAAGCAAGAAATGACTGACTCAGTATAGGACAGAAGAATTGGTACTGGAGAGTTGTGATCGGATTTTGGGTAAGTTGTGATGGGAGAACCAATTGAGAGGATAAGGTGACTCAATGTTCTTTTCCTAAGACCTGGAAAGATGAAGTTGTCATCCCCTAAGAAGAGAAAAACACAGTAGAGCATTTTTTTTTTAAAGAGAGAGGGACACTGAGAGAGACAGAAAAAGAAAGAAACAATTTTATTTAGTTTTTTCATGTGGCCTTAGATGCTTAGTAGAGTACATGGTGCTGGGGTTTGAACCCAGGTCCTCATGCTTGCCAGGCAAGCATTGAAACCACTGAGCCACTGCTCCAGCCCCAGTAGAGCAAATTTTGAGGGAAAAGATCAAGAGTTGAGTTTTGAGCATTGAGTTTGAGCTGCCTATTACATGTCCAGTAGGAGCTCTCTGTCATAAAGGAAGTTGGATATAGAAGTCTGAAGAACGGAGAAAGGTCAGGGCTAGAGTTGTTTTGTGTGTGTGTGTGTGTGTGTGTGCGCACGCGCGCATGGGTGTGAGTCTATGCGCATGTGTGTTTCTCTCTTCTTAAAGAGAGAGGGAGAGAAAGAGAAAGAATCAATTTTATTTATTTTTCTATCTGGCCTCTATTTCTCTGACACTTAGTTATGCATATGATGCTAGGATTCAAATTCAGGTTCTTGCACATGAAAGGCAAGTGCTCCAACCCTGCGTCACTGCTCCAGCTGCAGAAGTAGAGATTTAAAACTGGTCCTAATTGGTTTACAGATGGTGTTTAAAACCATGAGCCTGGATAGATTGATCAGACAGTGAATGCGGTAGAGAAGATTTTTAAGAACCATGCCTTTACGATTATTCTATTTTACATGTTTATACTTATTATGTTTCTCATTTTGTTTAGGAAATTATTACACTGCCCCAAATAAAAGAGAAAATTGACAATTATCTAAATTACTGAAGATAGCCAATCAAATAATTAAATTTGCAAAGCATATTAGTTTTCTTCAATTATCTGGTTTCATCTTCTACAAATGTCTGCATTATTTAGTATTAGGACAGCTACATTTTGAGTTGCTTTATCCTAGTGTTATTTAATCAATAATACATTAATCTTTGAGACAGTAAAGTTCAAAAATGCTTTCAAATGATTCTCTACAGGGAGTAATCCTCATCTGTGTTTACTTTCTGAAATAAAATCAAATGTTTTGTTGGACTATGACAATTCTTTTCACTTTTTCTAATGTTTGTGACTTGACATGTCTCATTTGGTAATAGAGTAAAATGGCTTTTAAAAGTTATGCACAAAAAGAGCTCCTATTAACCAAGGACTGAAAGAGGCAAAAATGCTGTGTGTAGGCAAAGATATTTAAATATACCTGTTGTTTTAGCTAATAAAAACAACCAGTAAACATAAGGAGTTCACTCAATTACAAATAAGTCTATGTAGTAAATTCATTTTATCAGTAATATTTGAATTTTAAAGTTAGAACCATTTTAACACTCTTACCGTAGTTAACTGAGTAAATATAGGCAAGCTCAGAAGCTCCCCGCTTTGATGAATTGTGTAGTAGTGTGAATAGTCTAGATAAGATAAGACAGCTGATGAGGTTTACAAGTAAAGAAAAACCTACCTTTTTTTTTAAGAGAAAAGGACAGTGAGAGAGAGAGAAAGGGGGGGAATCCATTTTATTTAGTTTTTAATGTAGCCTTTGATGCTCCAAGACTTCGCTGTGTATGTAGTGCTGGAGTTCAAGCATGGCATACTCACCCATGCCAGGCAAGCACCTTGATGGCTGAGCCACCACTCCAGCCCCAAGAGAAACCTAATTTAACTCAACTTTTAAAATAAGGGAGTTGATCGACTCATACACTAGAAAATATTGAGGTAGACCAGGCTTCTGGGTTTGTTGATCAAGAATTTAGTTGCTTTTATTATTTGATTTTTTGTTTTGTTTTGTTTTTTGTCCTGTGCCTGTACACTCTACCATCCAAATTGCTGTTTCCAACTGAAGCTGTCTTTCTTTGCAGGCCTAGAGAGGCTGTCCAAAGTAGTTGAGCTATTTGCTTTCTTGAAAATGCCCAAGGAGAAGGAATGCCCTTCTTCAATTATCAGGAAGTGATCTGAGCTCATTGCCAATTCCTGTGGCCAGTAGAACGCCATGTGTTGACAGTTGTAAGGCCTCAGTCACCTGATCCCTGGGACAAAGTCGAGGGGATTCCCTTGCTTGTCTTTGGAGTTGTCAGTGGGGTCAGTGCCATCCAACGCACACACTGCAACACAGTGGGAGTGGACTGACATGGTTGTTGCTGTGATCATCATGGATACCCATGGGACCAGAATCATCCACAAATCCAAATCCAACATATAGTCCACAAGGATTTGTTGTTGAGTCTGTCTCCTAACCTTTTCTTTATCTCAGGTTCTCTCTCCATTTGATAGCGACAGAAAACAAACAATATCTACTTAAGAAAAAAATCTGAATTCAAACTCAGGACTCCTGGTAAGAAGAAAAACTTTGACTTTTTCCTAAGTGATTAGCCAATATAAACAGTTAATACCTTATCACATCTATAGAGGGTATCTTTTTTTTCCTGTTGCCAGAACAGAGATCAAACAACATAGACATAAATATCATTTTATATGAGTACTTCTCTGTTGCATATGCTGTTTGAATAAAATTTTATGGTAGAAGTTTATTTCAAATTCCATTATATGGGTCATTACAAGAGAAACGTCCCACCTATAATCCCAGTGATTAGGGAGGTGGAGGCAGGGGGATCACAAATCCTAGACGAGCCTCAACAACTTAATGAGGCCCTTAGCAAGATCCTGTCTCAAAATAAAAAATAATAAGGGCTAGGAATGTTGCTCCAAGCTTAAGTGCCGCTGGGTTCAGTCCTTGGTACCAAAGAACAGGAAACAAAAACAAAACAAAAATAAAATAGAGGGATGTTATATTTAGGTCACGGCTTAATAGGAGATAGAAGATCACAGTAACAAAATATCGGAAGTTCGGAAGGCAATTGACAAACACCAGACCAGGAAAATTAGAAGAAACTCAGAACCAATCCAATCTGAGTCTCTGAACCACAGAAAGTTCGTGAACTGGAAGCACAAGGAGTCTATAATTGTAAAGATCTAGATGGCACTGGAAATAAAATTGTTGGTGAGGGTGTTAAAGAATCAACTGAGTCCCAGGTACGTGTCCTCATGCTATGTAGGTGGCTCTTGATCCCCTTCTCCCTATCTCACACCATAATATAAAGAAAGGAGATTTACTTCCAGGAGAGATGAACCAGAGAGTCTCTGGACTAGGGGAACCTGATACAGCTGAAGGCATAACCTCCTAAAAACAGGGTGATCAGATGAAAGCTCATGTAATGAGAGCAGAGACAGAGAACACCACCTTCAGTCTCTCACCAGATCCCTCTAATGCCAAAAATTAGGAAAGAGACTAGAAATCCCTTCTCCAACTAGTGCAAGAGCAAATAAGTACTAAAGGCCAAGGATCCAGTGATAAAAGGCACTTGCCCGGCATGGGCAAGTACATGGATTCAAACCCCAGCACCCACGTACACAACTAAGTGTCAGAGCAACGAAAACCACGTGAAAAACTCAATAAAAATTCTTTCTCTCTCTCTCTCTCTCTCACACTGTCCATCTCTCTTTGTTTTTCTTT